>PVKN010007323.1:0-26865 GCA_004027915.1 Capromys pilorides
GGTTGCGCCTGTATCTCTAGGGCTGCTGGCTGTGCTGCCCGTCTGTAGCTAACCTGCATGGACTGATAGTCTCTACCCACATGGTTTCACCACCCTGTGAACTTTGTTCTAGGGTTGTGTTCATTTTACAGAGGGAATATTGATCCTACAAGAGAATAATAATGACTTACCCAAGGCCACAAAGCAAGGACATAGGAAATGATTTGAACCCAGGTCTGCTGACCCCAAAGGTTTTGCTACCACCTGTGTACATATACCTAGCGAATTCCAGTTTCCTGAGTCTCTTTGTTTGTTTTGTGGGACCAGGGTTCAAACTCATGACCTTGCACTTGCCAGGCAGGCATTTGTGCCATGGAGCTATCTCCCCAGCCCCCTGAGTCTCTTTATAACCATTGCTTTTTCTTTTTCTTTCTTTGAGATAGGGTCTCACTTTGCAGTTCAGGGTGGCCCTAGCCCCAAACTCACTATGTAGCTCAGGCTGGCCTCAAACTTGCAAAAATCTTCCTGCCTCAGCCTCCCAAGTGGTAGGATTACAGGTACATTATTGCTAATTTTTTATATATCTTTATATGTTTTTCAGTTGTTTCTTAAATTAGAAATGAAGACTTACCCACCCATATACCTTTTAACACCAAGGGAAGCTTTTTTTTTGGTTTGTTTATTTGGGGTTTTCTTGTTCGCTTTTTTTCTTTTGAACCGGGAATCGAACTCAGGACCTTTTACTTGCCAGGCAAGCATTTTCTTCTTTTGTTTTGTTTGGACACATGATCCATGCTAGCCTTGAGCTCCCAACCCTCCTCCCTCATTGCCACAGGACTGGGATCACAGGTGTGCAGCAGGGTGCTCACCTAAACGGTAGCCTATTCCACACACAATTCTGTGCTTCACTCTTCCCTCAGTATATCTTAGAGTGTCTGTACTAATTTGTTTATTTGATTTTTTATTTAAGCAGAGTTGGGGGTCATACTCAGGGCATCCTACCACTAAGCTATATATCTCCAGCCCTTTTTATATGTCTTAATTTTGAGACACCATCTGGCTAAGTTGCCCAGATGAGGCCCAGACCTGCGATCTTCCTGCCTAGTCCTAAGTACTAGGATCTCTTCTCCTTCTCCCTCCTTCCTTTCTGTTGAGCATTGAACCCAGGGCTTGTGCATGCTAGGCAAGCGCTGTACCACCCAGCAACAGCCCCAGCAGTCAAGCATTTTAGATGCTGAGAGCTGGAGGCTCTGCAAGCCTGGGGTCTTTCTTACGCCTCTGGAATGGTTTCTTTTTTCTTTCCTGGAACTGGGGATTGAACTCGGGTCCTCACATTTGTCAGGCAAGCGCTTATTCTACTGAGCTATCTCCCCAGTCCCCAGGAATGGTTTCTGATGGCAAGAGAAAAATTCCTCCCACAGTCCTGGGCACTGAGAGAGGTATTGGGTCTTCAGGTTTGCTGATGATGTGTGAAATAGGGTCAGGATTAGTGTCAGTCCCACAGGCAGCTTTTGTCACCAAATTTGGTGTCCTTATTCTTCTTGAAGTTCCTACCTAGCTTCTTACCATGCCTGTCAATGGTTCTGTAATGCTGTTCTTTCCCCACTTCTCAGGACTGAGAGGCTTAAGCCTACATTCTCCCAGCCACCTTCGCTGCTGGCCTTTTGAGAAAGCTGAGAGTCAATTAACCTCCTGTTAAATATGCAGGGCTTTCTCCTGAGGAGAATGGATTAAAGGCTATGGGGCAGAACTCCCAGTAGGAAGGATCAGGGTAAGTTTTCTGGGCAGGGGTTGAAAGCACTAGGGGGGCGGTGTTTTCTGAATGTTGATAGCTCTTTTTGGGTGGGTGGATACCAGGGATGGAATTCAGGACCTTGTGCTTGCCAGACAGGTGCTCATGCTGCTGAGCTATCTCCCTAGTCCTCTGATAGCTCATTTCTGACACTGTGGTCACACCTGAGTCATTTTGCCCCACCCACCTCAGTCCTTTGATATGGCAGCCCAAATCTCTTCCGGAATTTTGCAACCTCAGAGAACCTTCTTTTTTTTTTTTTTTTTTTTTCCCAGGATTGGGGTTCGAATTCATGACCTTGCACTTGCCAGGCAGGCACTTGTGCCACAGAGCTATCTCCCCGGTCCTTTCAGAGGACCTTCTTACACTAATGTCTAGGCAAAGACCTTAAAAATTGTCTGGCTTCTTGGTCTGTACATGAATTGGCAGCTTCAGTGAGGGCAGGGCCTGGGAAAGAGTCACAGAGTTGATAGGGGTCAAAATAATCATTTAATAATCTTAAAGGCTGCCGCATCTGTATATTTAAATGAGAACTAACCTGCTCATCTGTGACGTTTTCATCTTTGAGCCAACTTGTGAAGAAGAATTACATGGACACTTTCATTTTTAGTTAATAAACAGAAGCCAGCATCCTCTACCTGGGAAGGGGAAGGGGTGTCTCCAGCTATACCACACTGCACCCTTCTCTCTGCTCAGCAGGGCCTTTCTGAGAATATCCACATCCTTGATCTGCTGTGGCCTAGGGAGAACCCCAAGATTACCTGCCCCCTCCCCACCAAAAAATCACCAGGCCCCAAAGTCCTTTCCTAGGTTCTAGTCCTTTACATAAACGAAGCCTCAAGCCCCTACCCCTTCTTTTAGAAGCCAGAATAAAAGTGTGTTACTGGCCCCTTGGGCTCCATTTGAAATCTGAAAGACTGATTAGGAACTGAGGTTTTCTAAGCAGCTGTTTCAGAGCTTCATTGGCTCCCTTTAATTACTTTTTTTTTTTTTTTTTTCTTTTCCAAACTACTACCTAAGGGTTTTGCATACTCACTTTGGTAGATATGGGAGGTAAGATGAAGGGTAAAATAGTTAACTCTATAAATGCCACAGACAGGATTATTTTTTTCCAAGAAGAATAGATTTCACTGGGGAAAAGAAAGCTTTTGTCAGAGAGAGGAACAGAAGGGGGACAACTGAGGGGGCTGTCCCCCTACAGACAGGATGTGAGGGAAGCTCTTAAAAAACTCATAACAGGGGTTGGGGAGATAGCTCCGTGGCATGAGTGTCTGCCGGCAAGTGCAAGGTTGTGAGTTTGAGCCTGTCTCGCAAAAAAGGAAACAAAACAAACCTATAACAAAAGTAATAAAGTGGCATGTAAAAGGGCCTAAGAGCAGTTTTGTCATAAAGGGACATTATTGTGGATATTAACACGTTTATTCTTTAGACTGTTTCTATAGATGAATCATCAACTTTATTTTACTTATTTTATTTTTCGTGGTACCAGGGATCAAACTTGGGACCTTGTACTTGCCAGGCAGGCACTTATGATGAGCCATCTTCCTGGCCCTCAATTTTAATTTTATGGGTTTTATTATATTAAACAATGAATACTTAACAGACAAGTTTTTCTGTTCTTTTTTGAGTCAGGGTCTTGCTATGAAGCTTAAGCTGGACTAAAGCTCATTTTGTAGCCCAGGCTGGTCTTGAACTCGTAACAATCCTACTGCCTTACCCTCTTCAGTGCTGGGATTGCAGGCATGTGCCATCATGTACAGCCAAGGAAAAAATTTAAAAAATATTGCATTTTTAATATTTTTAGAGTGTTCATTAAAAAGCATCAAAATTTTCACATTAGCTGTTTTTGGTGTGTAAAGTCTAAAAAGCTAACAACAGAATTAAATTCCTATATGAGCTACAACGAAAATACACTAGAAGGGCTGGAGAGATAGCTCAGTAAAATAAGCGCTTGCCTGGCAAGCACAAGGGCCCAAGTTCAATCCCTGGCTCTGCAAATAAATAAATAAATAAAATAGATGCACTAGAATGCTACAATAAAAATCTTAGCTTCAGCGGTCATGGTGGTGTATGCCTGTAATTCTAGCACTTGGGAGGCTGAGGTAGGAGGATCAGTGCAAGTTCATGACCAACCTGGGCTACAGTGTGCTCAAGGCCAGCCTGAACTGCATAGCGAGACTCTGTCTCAAAAAGACAAAAAAAAAAAAAAAATCTTTGCTTCAATTGTCACTCCCAACAGCCATGTGTTTAATTTTCCTTTTCCTATGTGGCAGGCCATTTTTGGACAAATTCTTCTTTCTTTCTTTTTTTTGATAATGGAAATTGAACTCATGACCTTGCTCTTGCTAGGCAGGTGATAGGCTTGAGCTCTCTCCCTGGCCTCAAGGCAGGTCATTCTGGGCCCAGCCTGCCCTGGGGACAGGGCTGGTGGGGCATGTGGTGCTGGGGATCTAACCTCCCTGTGGTTACCTAAGCTTGCCTACGCAGGGGCTTTAGAGCACTGAGCCATCTCATCACTCCCAGCCCCATGACCGTTCTTATCACTTCTCCTGTCTTCCTGTTTTGTCAGGAGCTTCCTTCTCACTATATTGTACAATGTACACTTAGCAGTAAAAGACTATGTCAAGAAAATAAAATAGGGGCTGGGGAGATCACTCAGTAGAATAAGCGCTTGCCTGGCAAGTGCAAGGGCCTGAGTTTAACCCCCAGTTCTGCAAAAGCAAAAGAAAAAAAATAACAAGTATGTAATGAGTGCTTAGAATAGACATCAACATGGGCCAGCCAGATAGCTCAGCCCATAAAAGCTCCTGCTTAGGCAGGTGCAGGGCCTGGGTTAGATCCCAGCTGTGCCAGCCCCACCCCTGGGGCTTGTTGAGACAGCGATTGAGACTGGGCGTGGTAACATGCACCTGTAATCCCAGCACTTGGAAACAGGAGGATCACTATGAATTCAATCTGTATAGTGAGACCCTGTAGATCCTGTACTAAATACAAAAAAAAAAAAAAAAAGATGTCAACATTTTCACATAAGCTGTTTACTTGCTTACAAAACCTGAAAGATAAGAAATAAAAACCTATGTGAGCCTGGCATGGTGGTGTACACCTACATAGTCCTAGCACTTGGGAGGCGGAGGCAGGATCACCATGAGTTCAAGGCCAGCCTGGACTGCAGAGTGAGACCCTGTCTCAAAGAAAGAACCAATGAACCAAAATAGCCAAACAAAACATCTTTGTGAACTACAATGTAAATACAAAGGTCTGCTACATAAATAATCTTTGCTTCAACTGTCACACCCAAGACAGTCTTCACACGTGAAAACTGCACGTTCTATGCACTTGTATCACTGAATAGCATGTACATGTTGTTTTCTTATCCTTTCCTGTGTGGCTCAGGTTTCTGTTTCGTTGAAGCTTTTCTGTCAGTATTTCCATAGTGGTGCAATGTTCACATCAGCAGTTTGTTTTTTCTTTGCAATTTCAGGCCAATGTTAGATCATTCTGAAATCCAAAGATTGTACTATACAATTCTTTTTGGAACTGCCAGACATGGTGGTGCACACCTGCAATCCCAGCACTTTGGAGGCTGAGGCAGAAGGATCAGTGTGAGTTCAAGACCAGCCTGGGCTACAAAAATGAACACAAGGCCAGCCTGAACTGCATAGAGAGACCCTGTCTCAAAAAGATTAAAAAAAAAAAAAAATTCTCTTTGGAAACTGCAACATTTCATATGGAATTTCTGTTTGGTGCCAGTGCACAGTTCCTACGCTGATCAACTTATGCTCAGCTAGCAAATGTTACATCGACTAGAAACCAGCAAATCAATGTTGAATGTCAGTCATGTTCCAATCAGTTCGGGAGGTGGAAGCAGCAAGTCTGTTCATGACGTCATTCTGCTTATTATTATATGAGTAAGGACCTGATGGCTGAGTTTCAGGATAAATTTCTAAATTGAAGGCATAATAAGTCTTTGTATTTATAAGGGGATAAATTTTTATGTAACATTTTGAAGGTTTTTTGGGGGTAATGTACTGCCTGAAGTTCAGTAACCATGAGCTGCTACAAGATGTTCATCAGTAGTTACGTATTCAGATGGTGTGTATACTTGACCAATTACCCACAAATCTCTCAAACCAGACTATCCATTGTCTTTGGTTTTTTGGTGGGTAGTTTCATCATAAGAACCCAGGCAATTTTGAGGAAAACTCAAATCTCGGCACCAATCTTGCTCTATAGACCTCAAGCCCACACACATCACTTTTCCTTGAGTCTTTTACATTCCTGCAGTGATCATATGAAAGCCCTGCTAAGTACAGAAGACCTATGAATGCTTTCAGTTCAGTCTATGAGGTGTCATAATGAAAACTTTTTAAAAAATTATGGCTATTGATGCACACAGCATTTTATTTGTATTTCAGCATGTGTGTATTTCAGAACATCTTTTAGCATTTTGTCATGACAATTTTCAATATTGAAAGGCAAGGCTGGCATTCCATACAATAAGTTCACCCCTGCTAAGATCCTCACTATATTTTTGGACCTCGTTCTAACATTGGATCATTCCATTTGGTTGCATGACCATTTTGTAGCATTTCTGCTAGTCAAATATATACTCACATCACTTTTTTACAACACAACACCAATGCTCAACTAATAAGTTTTGCATAGGTTTACCTGAACATAACAAGGAGTAAAATACACCCATTCCACTCTTCTATTCTGCAAACATGTGTTTTACCATACATGGAATGTGGGTGTGACTTGTAGTACTTGCGTGGGGAAAGCAAAAACCCACTGATGGATTTGCTGACTTGGCATATCAACAGCAAGATGTATACAGGAGATCCAAAGCAGCACAAGGTCTTATCCATGAAATGCTCATTGCTAAATTTCTGTGCATTTAGGATTTTTTTTTTTTTTTTTTTTTTTCCTGGTAGCAGTAGCCAATTCAGTACAATGTCAAAAGAAAAAGCAGATTTATAAATTTTGGAGAAGGTTGAGAGTCAGTCACCATGCATGGATGAAAATGATGAGGTACTGCGAATTAGTTGAGCATTGTGTGGGTAAAAGTCTATTTGACACTTTTATTTTTATTTTTTAAATTTTATTTATTTATTTATTTGTTTGCTTGTTGTGTTTGTTTGTTTCTTTATTTATTCATTTTGTGGCTGGCTCAGCCTGCCCTGGTGGTGGCGCTGGCGCAGCATGTGGTGCCGGGGATCGAACCGCAGTCCCCGCAGTTGCCTGAGCTTTCCTAAGCAGGCGCTTTAGACCACTGAACCATCTCGCCGGCCCTATTTGACACTTTTAGACACACTCATACACCTTGGCTTGTCTACTGAGTGGGTAAACCAAAGAGTGTTTCCTGTATCCACCAGGCACAGCTGTTATTATGCTAAAGTACAAATTTATAGTAGAAAAGTTTGGAAAGGTGGTTGTAAGTCAATGCTATGCCCCGTGGCTTAACAGGAGGAGGATTTCTATCTCTTAGAGACACACCATGGAGATGGAAAGACAGATGCCTGGTTAGGAAATAAGATCATAGGCAAAATAAGGCTGGCCCCCCTGATCCTTATTTGTGCTGAATATGTAGGACTCATACTATTTTTTAAGACTTGTCTATAATCTTTTAAAGTTTATGTGAGTTCTGTAAGTAAAACTTAAATAATGGTACCTGGAAACACAGTGGCATGTACCCATGGTCCAAGTTAGTCAGGAGGCTGAGGCGGGAGGATTGAATGAGCACAGGAGATCTTGTCTGAAAAAAAGAAATAATCACTAAAATCCGACTACTTAAAACAGAAAAGCTATCCAAAATACCTTTCTATATGAACTTTCCCCGCCATTTTCCTATACATTTATAGAAGTTAGGGTTTTTAAAATTTTATTTAAAAAAAAAAAACCTTTTTGAGTCAGCTTCTCCCTATGCAGTTCAGGTTGGCCTTGAACTCACGTTGTAGCCCAGAATGATGGCCTCCACCTCTCAGCCGTTCTCCTGCCTCAGCCTCATCAGTGCTGGGATTATAAGTGTGTGTCACCATGCCAGGCCTAGGTTTTTTTTTTTTTTTTTTTTTTAACTTGAAGATATGAATTGTTTTGAAAACCAGTCTCTACCCTGCCTTAACAGCGCACCTTGGAAACTTGCACATCAGTCCATGGAACTCTCCTCCTCACTTTAACCTGGGGAAGGCACAGCATTTCAATATAGCGACTGAGTACCTACTGTGTGCTTGAGTCCATCACAAACCTTCCTCTGTCCTGAGGGGTTTAGAGACTGACCTGTGAGGTGGAAAAGGCTGAGCTGCCAAGTTAGAAACAATAGGCACTTTCAGGATCCAGGTGGGCTGAGCCCTGTGTGGGCGTGCAGCTGGCTGGCTCCTCAGGGGCCCAGGCAGCAGCTGGGCCTGGGTTGTTGCTGGCTTGTGAGCCATCGTGGGGGAGGAAGCTAAGGGGAAGAGGCCCAAGGCAGTGTGGAAGGACCTCCATACAAATTAGAGAAAGATGACAAAGGGCATGTTTGATGTTTGCGCAGTGACTCAAGGGACTGAGGTGCAATTTAGCTTCAGGCTCTGGAGTCACCACAGGATGATCAAGGGACTGTGAGAAAAATTGTCCTGGGCCCTCTGGGCCCGTTCTCTGGGGCTAATAACCCTCAAAAGGCCACAGGGACAGAGAAATGTGGCAATTCGGGCACATCTGTTGGCAGGTGAGCAAGCAAACTGGAAGAACCTGGAGAACCAGAGCAACAGGTCCTCTTCCTTCTGTCCCAACCTGTGGAGAGGAATGGAGGGAGGGAGAAGGCCAGCGCAGGGCGGCCCCTCCAGTGATCCCATGGCCACCCCCAAATGCTTCTCTAAACTGTACTCTTCCGTCCCCAACTTTGTGCCAGATCCGCATCTCAGCAAGTGGCACCACCCACCCACCCTATACAACCATCAGTCTTTTCATTCGTTCATGCACACACTCAATGTCTGACAGAGATGTGCGCTGACACCATTCTGAGGCTGGGGGTGCAGCAGAGAACCTGACGGATACCAGACTCCCTCTCCCCTTTTCTGGAGCTTCTAGTAAACACAGATGTGTGAAACACGTAGGGTGCCGATGACAAATATTTAAGAAAAGTGAAAATAAATGGAGAATGACCAGGAAACCCTACCTAGGTGGTCTGACAGATCCTTACTGAAGCAGGATATTCATTCATCCCCAGAGTGTAGACCAGGCCACTGCCCACTGCTGCTGGTCCCCAGTTTTGGGGACCCCTAGAGTTTCTTCTCTCCTTACTGTGATGCCTGACATGGAGGTGGAAATGGTTTGATAAAGGTCTGAGGAGATGAGAGCGGCTTAGACCCTCGGCATGGGTGGTTATTTACTTCCATTTGTCGAGGATTTGGTAGAGGCGAGAAGCAGCAGCCAGAATCCTTAAACTCCCTTACTTTTTTTCCAAATTTGTTCTTCACACACAGAACGCTGAAGCCATCTTTCTGTTTATCATTTTAAACCCGTAATGAGACCTTTCAAAAGTTGGATCCCACCCCACCCGTGGGCTATTTGCTTCCTAAAGATAAATCGATTGCAGAGAGTAGCTTAATTTAAAGTGCTTCATTCTCCTGCTTTTTGTGTTAAGGGGAAATGTAGGGTGTTAGCTATTGCAATTCTGAGAGCTACTCTTGCTCTGAGGCCAAAACTTCCACTCACCCTTCTGTGCGAGGCCTGTAGACACCCGCTGGGGATTTCAATAGAGAATCAGCAGGTGACAGTTGTTGCCCCAGGCAGAGGAGTGAAGGGAGAGGGACTAGGAGCCAGGGGCAGATTGTGTGGAATAGTCAGGTCCTCTGGTGCTTGCTGTGCGCGGAGAGATGGGCACTGCAATCTCCAAGGGGGAGCTACACCCCAGCTTCCTTTATTGCCCCAATCCTTTGGCTCCTAGCTTCATTCCCACTTTACAGATGAAGAGACTGATGTTTAAAGAGAGTCGGCTCTGCGGCTCTGGCAGCTGCAGGAAGTGGCTAGAAGGGTGAGGAAAGCCGGCGGGAGAGGGACTTGCACGTTCCATCGTTCCATCCGCTGCCCTGCTCCCTGGCTCCATCTTTTGAAATGCTGATTAGTTAATTAGCAGTTGTTTACAAGCCTTCAGCCTGGCTGACTTTTGAACCCTGTGATTCCTGAAAACAACTTTCTACCCTGAATGTGCTTCATTCAAAACCCCACTAGGACCTATTTTAAAATGCAGTCAGGTGTGCCCAGTGTTCCATTCCTAGGGATTCTGATTTATGAATGTGGAGTGGGATCCAGTCTGCACATTTAAAAATTCCCCACCTTGTGCTTTAGTTGAAGGTATTTGGATCCCACTACAAGGACCAACTGGGCCACAGTATTTGTTCCCCAAATGGCTAGAAAGTCGCTGGCCTGTTCTAGGGAAGCTGAAAAGTGCAGACTTTGAGGAGTCTTCTCTCAGAAATTTAAAGTCCAGTGATCTGAGGGGAGCTGGGGAATTTGGTGTTTTAAGGAAAACACACTCCCCAGGTGATTCTAGATTGGACTAAGAGAGGGAAAGGGAGAATATTTGTGAAGCTGCCCAAGATACAGACCGTGTGTGTGTGTGTGTGTGTGTGTGTGTGTGTGTGTGTGTGTCCACAACATTCATCAGTTTCTCTGAAGGATGTAAGTCCCTCCAAAAAGGTGTCAAGGCCTGGCTCTGAGCAGAAATACCAGTGTTCATGTGTGTGTGGGGGGGCGGGGGGATGAATCTTAGGCTCCTTTAGGGCAGAAATGAAGGGGAATTAAATTGAGAGCTGCAAACTCCTCAGTTATTCTTGGAGAAGCAAATACTTGATAAAGCAAAACATCCATGACGTGTGTCAAAATTCCAGTGTATTTGGAGAAGACAGCTTGGATGGCCAAGGGGCGTCTTCCTTCTGTCTGTCCATCCAATTACCTCAGCCTTTACTGTTCCATTCCTGTAGTCATTCCAGTAAGTCTGCTGGAGCTTGGCAGGTAGCTTGGACTCCTGACTAGTGGGTGATGTGACAGGTTAACTCACTTGATGTTAGACTGAGACACCCTTTACAAGCCTGCAAATACAGCTACTTGGTTGATGAGTTGCCCGGCCCATGAAAAGCCTCACTAAGCCTGCCACCAGTCATTGTCCTCTGTTCGGGAGAAGCCAGCCTGAAACTCACACTGAGCAGAAAACAGATCCAAATCGGAGATGAGACAGCCGGCGGGCAGTTTCAGTTTTAGCTTGTGCCAAGGAAGAATTCTTGGGACTTTCCTTATGAATGAGAAGTTAAATTTCTTTCTCTTTTTTTCTGGGGAGGAAAAGGAGAGAGATTTTGTGATTAATTCATTTGGAATTTGATAACAGGTCCGACAAATGCATAAGGCATTTCAGATATCTGATTCTGAACATAGCACTTCTGAAATTTTAGAAAGAGCAATTAATCATGAACCTGAGGACTCCTCAGTTGTCTTTGCTTGTTATTAAACAGATTTGCCCCCAAACCAGAGGTTTATCTCTTTAAAAAGTATTTCTTGGGGGCTGGGGAGATAACTCCATGGCACAAGTGCCTGCCTGGTAAGTGCAAGGTCTTGAGTTTAAACCCTAGTCCTGCGAAAAAAAAAAAAATCAAAAAGTATTTCTGGCTGGGCGTGGTGGCACAGGCCTGTAATCCCAGCACTTGGGAGGCTGAGGCAGGAGGATTGGTGTGAGTTCGAGACCAGCCTAAGCTACAAAAGTGAACTCAAGACCAGCCTGAACTGCATAGTGAGACTCTCTCAAAAAGACAAAAAAAAAAAAAGTTTCTGAAGATGTCATGAGTTTCGTTTCTTTTTTGGGGAGTTGGAATTCACTGGGTCTCACTCTGGGGCCCAGACATGCCTAAAATTCATGATGATCTTTTTGCCCTGGCCTTCTAAGTGCTGGAATTATAAGTGTGTTTCACCATGCCCAGCTCTGACATTGAACTATTTAATGCTTTTCAAATTTTTCTTTTCCTCTGTTAGACAGTTTCTTGTTGTAATTGGATCTAGCTTCTCCTATCTTGTGGCTTGTTCTTGGCTAATCTTCTTACTAAGTGTGAGGAACCCTTTAGTTATTGATATGCACTCGGTATTACATATATGATACCATTCAGGTTTCACACCAACTTGCCTCTCGTGATTTCTGCGTAACCACTGGGTTATGCAGCTTCTCTTCCTTGAGCTGACCAGTGCAGGTTGCCTGAATACTCAGGGGATCTGAGAAGGACTTCATTCAAAAACATCCTAGTTTCATCTTATCATTTTCCTCTGCAAAACAGGATTAATAACACCTACTTTTTTGGGGGGCAGGACCAGGGATTGAATTCAGGCCCTTGCACTTGCCAGGCAAGCACTTATTCTACTGAGCTATTTCCCTGGTCCCTAATAACACCTACTTCTAAAGGTAATGGGGAGATAGCTCCATAGCACAAGTGCCCGTCTGGCCAGTGCAAGGTCCTGAGTTCAAACACCAGTCCCACAAAAATAAATAAAAAATAATAAAGGTAATGGGGAGGTTTAAAAGGATGAAGAAATTACAGTCAGGCAGACAGTGGCCTTTCAAAAATATATAGTTATTAGTGGCAATTGAAAAGTAATAGTTTCAGGGGACAGGCAGGTGGAAGATCAACCCCAGGAACTTATTCATGGAAGGCAAGGGCTCTGCACTGAATGAACTATATTACTGTCCCTTGCAGCATGCATTTGTATGGTGACATCTAATTCTTCCCATCACTGTGAGAATAATTGGTTCCAGATTCCGTTTTTAGATGAGGAAACAGAAGACCACAGAGGTTCGTTTGCTTGTGATCCACCACAAGATAGGAATCTGCTACTTTGAAAGTGCTTAGGCTGTCTTACCCTCTTCAGAGATAGAACTCAATGAAACAGACCATCCTTGCCCCCATTCTACCCCACTGTACTCCAGGAATGGGAAAATTGAGCCCCCCCAAACTGGGGATTCTGTTTCTCCTGGTGCCAAGGCTTCCTGCAACATTTCCTTATTCTTTTCTTTTCTATTCTTTTTTCTTTCTTTCTTTCCTTTTTTGTATTTTTAGGGAAGGGTCTACAGGGTTTTCAGGGTCAATCTAGTCAATACTAGATTGGACTCATAGTGATCCACCTGTTTACAGCCTCCCAAAAGCTGGGATTACAGACACATGCCTCCATGCTCAGTCTCAACTGCCCTCTCAGCAGGCCCCCAGGGGTGTGGCTCAGGCATGGCAGGCCCAGGGATCAAACCCCCTGCGCCTGCCCCTGCCCCTGCCCCTGCCCCTGCCCCTGCCCCTGCCCCTGCCCCTGCTTGCAGGCACTTTAATCGACTGAGCTATTTGGCCGACCCAACATTTCCTTTTTCCAAGGCTCATCAAGAATCTGTCTCTGTTAGTCTATTTATTCACTATGGCTATTTCCACGTCCAACACAGAATTATAAAATATAGGACACCCACATACACAGAATCTACATCTATACATCAGGTAGAAATAAGGAAGGACACTGATCTAAAGTAAGATGAGGACAAGAGAAGAGTTGAGTAGCAAGTAATGGCCAGGAGGCCCAGGCCCCTGCTAACGGCCGACCACAGGCTCACTCTGCCTTTCCTTCTTTCCTGAGATGAGAGAGAAATAAGATAACCACATGATTGAGTTTCTGTGTGTCAAGCATTAGTCAGAACCCAGCTTCTCCAGAGAGCTCTTGCTTTCCTGTCTTCTGGTGATACCTTTTATTATGTCAGATTTCCAGTTCTATTTGTCTTCATTGTGTAACTTATATTTGTTCGTTAGGAGAAAACATTAGAAACTCTAAATGACTAAGAAAAATAAAGAACTCTGTTACGTACAATGTCACTATATCGATGTCACCACAGGAACCATTTTGGCATCTGTCTCTGTAGAAGTGAGATCTCGGGGCTGGGGAGATAGCTCCGTGGCACAAGTGCCTGCCTGGCAAATGCAAGGTTGTGAGTTCAAACCCCAGTCCTGAAAAAAAAAAAAGAATGAGGTCTCTATTTCTCTTGTACATTATAATTTAATATAAGTACATATTATAGCAGCAATACATAATGATGTTTATTTGGCTAAGTCATTACCTAGTGGGCTGCCTCTGGGCCGTGGAACCTGCTGTCCCTAATGCCAAGGCTCCCTCTCCCCTGGCATTGTTTGTGTTGCTTGTTCCAGTCTCTCTGAAAATTTCCTCATTAGAGCCCATCTTTGTGCATAGTCATACCCTTGTACTCCCTGGTGTGTGTGTGTGTGTGTGTGTGTGTGTGTGTGTGTGTGTGTGTTGGGCATGGTGCTGAACCTAAGCCCCTTTTCTTCTTAATTTTAAGACAGGGCCTCACTTAAGTGAGCTAAGTCATCCAAGCTGGGCTTAAATTTGTGATCCTCCTGCCTCATCCTCCCAGAGGCCTGGGATTACAGGTGTGTGCTCCTCGTCTGGCTGTGCCCTTTTTTTTCCCATGGTTTTTTACAGCAATTTGACTTCGTATTGTCATTCATTCATTGTGTGCTGCCTCCTTCTCTTAGAATGTGAGCCTCTCTAGGATGCAACTTGGTCTGTTTTGCTCACTGTTGTACCTCTCGGGTCCAGAATGCTGTCGTCACATAGTTGGGCCTCAGGTTTGTTTTGTTTTGGCAGTGCTCAGCATTGAACCTAGGCCTTATGCATCCTAGACAAGGGCCCTAGCACTGAGCTCTATACCTCACTCCAGGGCTCAGATATTGGAGTGCATCATCAATGCATACCTATTTTTCTTCTCTATTTGCTATAGTTATAATCGCTGTGAATGTGTGCCTTCTTGTGACAGGGTCTTGCTGTATAGCTCATGCTGACCTCAAGCTAGCTATTCTACAGAGCTAGGACTTCCTGGCTGTATAAAGTCTTTACAGGTAGATAGAAATACATACATAGCGATCAAAACAATGATCATGGTGTCTCCTGCTGGCTGCTTTCCGATGCCATTGAGGAAGATCATGATAACTAATGTCTTTAAATCGCATCGTGGCATAGCAAATGCTTATAGAAAAACTTCAGCAAATGTAATTTTATGTTTAAAATATTTTCCTCTGGTGTGTGCTGCATTTAAAGCTTAAAAGACACTGACCTAGTGACTATATAGACACTAGGTATCCTTTTGTCTTTTGCATATTTCTAAACGTTTTCTTAGAAGTGTCACTTTGGGTTGCCAGTGTAGCTGAGTGGTAGAGTCCTTGCTAAAGGCTCTAGGTTTGAGATCCAGTGTCCCTCCCCAAAATATTGTTGTTTTTGAATAAGCAGTACATTGCATTAGAAAGATTTAAACTAAGTTGGATCAAATTGAGTCCTTCACCCCCTGCCCTCCACCACTACCTTGCTATGGACCATCACTACCACTGTTTGTGGTCTCTTTCATTCTTCCAGAGAATGGATGGGTTGGTTGGTTGTTCTGGATACTGGATTAATTCTAGGGTCTCATACCTGCTCCTGTATGAATCACACTCCCAACCCTTTTAAAACTCTTTTTAAGACAAAGGCTCGCTAAGTTGCCCAGGCTGGCCTCAAACTGGTGATCCTTCTGCCTCAGCCTCTAATACTGGGGATTACAGTCTCAAAATAGGGTTAATGAGCTGGGAAGAGACTAGGGTTAGCTGGTCTCTTTTGAAGTTAGATAAAAATGCCTTCATATCCATCAGCTTTCACCAAGAGGAAGTGATGCGAACCAGTCCATTCAGCTGATTCACCCTTCTGGTTAAATGAGATCTTTCCCTTCCAGTGAAGGAAGCTCTCTGCCTTTTGGATGTGATGTGCAGAAAAGCAGAACTTAGAAAGCTCATTCCTTCAGTGGTCACGGCTCATCCGTGCGGACTCTTGTGTCAGGAAGGATTTGCAGTGGGTGGTTGATGGAAATGAGTTTTGCCCGCAGTATCCTGTCTGGTTCTGGCTAAGTCAGACCTTTCCTTGCTACTGTACATACTTGTTTGCTGCTCAGTTTTCTTTTCTAGCCCCAGAATAGTGACCGGTATTCCTTGGCTTTTATCCTCTGCAACATAGTGCAAAAGGTTTTACCTGGTTGGTTTTCATGATGTATCCTATCGCCCTAGCAAATGGGGACTGTCACTATTCTGTTCTGCAGATGAGGGAGAGGAGGCAGAAGGGGCAAAGTCACGGAGGTGCCACAGTTAATAAGTGGAGATGGGATTTGAACTCAAGTCATCTGACTTTTTTGTTTGTTTGGTGATGGTGCAGGAAGTGGAGCCCAGGTGTGTGCCTGTGCTCTACCACTGTGCTCTATCCCCAGCCTCTCCCCTGACCTTTGACCCAAGCTCCTAACTACTTAATGCTGTACTATGACTCTGACTTAAGGATGCAGAATCCAGATTCCTTACCTCAAAGTTGATTCTGTATTACCCAATGAGGCCCTACAGTTTGTGTCCTTGCCTTTTCTCCACCTGACTGGGCAGGGTCCTTGCTGACAGGGTTGCCGTGTCCTCCTTATGCATGCACAGAAGGGCAGGGCTCCACTGAAGCTTTGAGCCTCATTTCTAATTTAAGTTTTTGACCATCACTGCCCCTCGCAACCTCTCAGACAGAAGGACTTGTCTATTTAATTAGTCCAGTCAGATTGATAGGCCATGGAGCCTTCAAGGCAAGCTCAATGAATGTTCAGGGAGCACCTTTGATGCACCAAACTCTGTCAGCACTGAGTGGGAAACAGGGATGGTTGTTTGCCAGGTGTTTACAATGGGCTGAGCTCTGGGCTAATTTCCAACTGTATGCAGATCTTGTCTTTGCCTCACTCCACCCCTTGTGAGTCAGGAACTGTAGGCAGTTCTGTTGAAACATGACACAGTTCTTGCTAAAATTCACCATACTATGGAGGATCACCCAGGACAAACCACAGGGCATACAGGAAAACAGGGCTAAGGGTACTGCACTTACAGACATCACCATGTAAACTGAGTGTGATATCACGGACCTGTAATCCCAGCACTTGGGAGGCTGAGGCAGGAGGATTGTCATGACCAGCTTGGGCTGTGTAGTGAGTTTAAGACCAGTCTGGGCTATAGAGCCAGAACCTTGTCTCAAAAAATAAACAACAAAAAGGAAAAAAAAAAAAAACTTCAGCATGTAGGATCAGACTCCATGGTGCACACTTGTGATTACACAGAGGCTGAAGCAGGCGTTTGGTGAAGCCCAGGAGCCTGCATAACAGGCTTAGCAGAGAGAGAGAGAGAAAAAAAAAAAAAGACTTCAGTGTGGTTAGAACAAAAAGAATTTTGTTTATAGAAGTCTCAGTAGGGTTGCAGCTTATTATTGTACCATGGAAGGAGGAGGATTATCTGAAATCAGTTAGAAAATTCTTAACACCGGAGTTAGTAGGTGGGTGTGGAGCATGTTCATGGTTTTGAACTGAGGCTGCTGGAAGATGTGTTTTGTGCATTCTTGCTTTTCATCTGGGTGTAATTTCCTACATTCATCTAGAATTTCTCATGGATAAAATTGCACACCTGAGCAAACTAGACATTTGCATTATGCTTACATTGTTCTTCACTGTATCATGCTGAAGGATATGTGCATTTTTCAAACACGTCTTTGTAGAGGAACTGATTATATCATTTCCATTTGGGAGTGAAGTACACTGAGGTTCAGAGAGGTAAAGTGACTGGTCCAGGGCCACGCAGCTGGGGGGTAGCAGAGCTGGGATTAAACTCAGGTCAGCCCGAGCACTTAACCTCTATGCCCCAGAGTTATTTCTATTCTTATCTGTGGGGCACAAGTTATGTCAACAGAGTTGGCTAAGAGGAGATCTTGGAATCTTTCTAAAGAGGGAATGGCTTGTGTATGCGCAGTGGGAGAGCATGCTCAGTGGCGCTGTAGCTGGGGCTCAGTGGGAGAGCACTTGCCTAGCTGCGGCAGGCCCTGGGCTGCACTCGGGTGGAAAGGAGGAATGTGCAGGCGATGTGTGCACTTAGCGATGACCAGTATAGCGTAGATGCTTGCAGTCAAAGTGAATGCTTGGCATCTGGTGCTCCAGCAGGACCAGGGAACATGGTTCATACCTGGAGGGTGGCAGGGGCAGAGAAGGGGCCCTGAGAGGCTCAGGGCAGAGCTGCTCATCAGCTGACAGGCCGTTTTCTGTGTTCAGCAGTTGGTGTGGCTGGTATGCAATGGCTGTGTCAGTCCTCATCATGTCCTCAAAGTATACATGGTTGGCTGGCTCATTTGGTTTCTATTATGGACCCTCTTCCTATCCCCCAAACTTTTTATTATAAGAAAACTTAAAATATAGCCAGGTGGTGCTTATAATCATAGCACTGTAAGAGACTGAGGCAGGAGGATCGCAAGTTCGAGCCCAGCTTGGGCTATTTATTGACTTAGTGAAAACCAGTCTTAATTTTTTTTTTTTTCTTTTGAGACAGGGTGTCACTATGCAGTTCAGGCTGGCTTTCAGCTCACTTTTTGTAGCCCAGGCTGGTCTCAAACTTGCACCGATTCTCCTACCTCAGCCTCCCAAGTGCTGGGACTACAGGTGTCCACCATGGCTCAGCTCCGGTCTCAATATTTTAAAAAAAAGTTTGATAAAAAGAACTGAGGATGTCATGTTTAGAGAGCAAGTCTAGGGTAGATTGGTCATGACCAAAGCTTTTGGAGAACAGGGGACAGGGAAGAGTAGGATAGGTTGGCCAGCAGATACTGTGTGTTACAGTTAGATAAGAGGAAGAAATTCTGGTGTTCTGAAGGGCAACTATAAATAACAATAACGTTGCTTATATTTCCAAAAGAGCTAGAAACTACATTAAATGCGTCACTATAAAAAAATGTTTGAAAGGATAAGATAAGCTTACTCCAAACTGAGCATTACACAACGCAGAGTGAACATCACATAGAACCCCATCCATATGTATAATTTTTCTATGTCAACTAGAAAAAAAATTGTTTATAGGCTTTGCAACAGGTCTTGCCACTGAGAACTTCAGCCTGCATCTTCTAAGAGTCGATGCTCCTTCCTAACTATTGTACAACTAAGAAAATTTACAGCATCATCAACATTCCATATTCACATATCCCCAACTATCCCAAGAATGTCTTTTATTTAGTATGGAGTCTCACACACAAGCCATTTCAAACATTGCCTCCTGCTGCTGCAGCCGCCCCGGGTACACAGTTGGGAACGGGGGTGGGGGGTTTGCCTCTGATTAGCCTGTGGTCCCCTTTCTTCTGCTTTAGGGATAGAACTGCAAACATCTGCTGGACTCTCAGAAGAGTCAGAAGTGGCTGTTTTTGTATTTATAACCACATGATAGTTTATCAGCCACCCCCACCCCACCCTGCCACACTTGGAATTCAAGTTTGTAATCTTAAAAGATGTATTATATTTCCCTCCTGTAATTGAGCAAAGCTGGTATTTCTAACTCTGAAAACAAAGCCAACAATGTCAGCATGTGTCTTTCACAAGGAATAAAATGTTCTGATTTATCTGTAACCCTAGCCATTCTGGAGGCTGAGGCAGGCAGATTGAAAGTTCAGGCCGAACTGGACAATTTAGCAAGAGCCTGTCTCAAAATAAAAAGTTAAAAAGGGCCAGGGATGTATCTCAGTGGCAAAGTGCTTGCCTAGCATGTGTGAGACCCTGAATTCAATTTTCAGTGTTGGGGAAAAAAAATAGAAGAAAGCAGTTATGATTTGACATTAAGGTTAAGATAAGGTAAACTAGCTATGGTGAGGCACACCTATAATTTGCCTGTAATCTCAGGACTCGTGGGAGGCTGAGGCAAAATGATGCTGGGAGTTTAAGGCAGGCCTGGGCTATAAAGTGAGCTCCAGGCCAACTTGAACTGCACAGCAAAACCCTGTCTCCAAAATAACAGATGATGTAAAGCCAGGTGTGAGCATTTCCAGAGCTTCCCATTCATGGTCTACAGACCTCTCCTGAAAATAAATTTAGAAGAAAAAGTTGTTAGAAAAAAAATTATATCTAAATCTATATCTATATCTACCTATCTCCCTTATATAGCTACTTTAGATTTCTTTTGCTACAGGTGACAATCATAGTTTGTATGTACTTTTTCCTTTTTTTTTTTCTTCATGTATTTAGTGCAAGATCTACAGGGTCTCGCTACACAGATCAGACTTATAGTGATCCTCCTGTTTTCAGCCTCCCAAATGCCCAGTCTCAGTCACCATCGCAGCACATCCCAGGGACAGGGTTGGTATGGCTTATTGGTGCTGGGGATTGAACCCTGGTACTTGCACTCTGCCTAAGCAGGCACTTTAGTCTGCTGAACTATCTGGCTGGTCCTTTGTTTTGTTTTTTTGCTGAGTATTTGTCCTAGGACTGTGTACATGCTAAATAAGCTATACTTACTAATTTATCTTTCTTTTTTGCTTTGTCTTTTGAGGCAAGTTCTTACTATGCAGTTCAGGCTGGCCTTAAACTCACTATGTAGCCCAGGCAACCCTTGAACTTGTGACATTCCTCCTGCCGCAGCCTATCTAGTGTTGAGATTAGAGGCATGCACCACACCTATCTTTTTTTTTTTTCTTGTGGTGCTAAATGTTGAACGAAGGGCCTTTAGCATGTTAGGTACAACACTCTCCCTGCCATTGGACTACATCCTAGCATAGTGTGGTGACCCTTTTAGATGTCGCGCTTCCAGTCACATCAACAGTCAGCCATGGCACACATGCCACAGATTTGCTGCCACTGTCCTGGTATCTACAATGTTAAAGAATGAGGGTTCTTCACATTTTTGCCAGGATTATACTGAGCTACGTCCCCAGCCCTTCTGGAATTAGGCATCAGTGATGGTTGTCCAACACAAGAAATAGACTAGAAACCACTGAAATTATTCACTTTAAGTTGGTGAACTTTATATTTTGTTTTATCTAAATTTTTTAAAAGTATAAAGGGGGAAATAAGATTATTGGGGAAACAGGTCCCAGTTCAGTAAAGGTCCTGGTGTTCTGAGTTGTTAGTAAACACACGCAACATCCAATGACAGCACCCAGCCCACCCCGGAGGCACAGCCTCACTTTGCAGTTTTCCCATAAGCAGAAGGGATTCTGGGAAACCATAGCTACTACCTGCCGAAGAAAATGGATACTGACGTAAGTTGGATGTATCCTATAATCAAAAAGCAGGCGGGCAGGCAGGCTTTACAGATGAGCCTTTGCTAATGGCTTAAGAGGGTGTTTAAAAGAGAAAGCTGTAGCCTGACTGGTCTGAAGTCCTGCCCCGTCAGCAGAATGGCACATTAAGAATGAGAAGAGAAGGTATTTAAAGCTGGTATCAGTGGCAAGCATTTGCCGCATCATCTAGGGTTTAGTTAACGTGGGGGGGTTTTCCGTGAAATTGATTTAGGTGGAGGGAGGTTTTTGTCTTCCCTGCTCCCTTGGCAGCCTCCTGTGTCAGAAAGCCGGACTTGCTCTGGGGTTTACACCCAGAGGTTTGCTCTGTGTAAGCAAATTAAAGCCTTTGGGAATGGCGAGGTGGACTTTCAGGTTTTGCCAGGGCCAAGGAGGGAAGGTGTTGAGCCAGCTTAGTTACAGGTCCTAGGGCTGGGTCCTGTGCTATTGAAATCCCCAAAGGCCTCTCATAGGTAGGCCTGTCAGGTGCCAGCCACTGTCTGCCCCGTCAGCATTTTTGCCTTTTGCCTATGGTGCAGAATCTAATGAAATGTCCTAGTGGCTTGTCTCAGAAACAGAGTGTACCCCTCCTCTCCCTGCCATTTGGTGACTGCAGGGAGCGAAATGGCAGAGAAAGGAGTCGGGGTGGGCAACGTCATACAAAACGAAGTAGAGGTGGGGCAAGGTAGAAGTTAAGGTGGTCGACTTTGCTGCCAGGTCGGTGGCTATGCTAGCTCCGTGAACCTGGGTGAGTCATTTCCCCTCTGTGAGGATTGGTTTATTCACCGGTGAAATGGAGATGGCGCAACACTCACCTCTTTCAGGACCGTGGCAGTGAGCTGAGATCTCCGTGGTGCTTATCATCAACTTAGTAATTGAAGTCATGTGATGCACAGCTCCGACCAGCTTGCGGAGACCCAGAGTCTCGCTGAGCGCTCCTGGCTCGTGAGCACGCAGCCCCTCTCCTGTTGGAGTGACCTCAAGATCCCTTAGTACACAGCGAGGTGCTGTGTGCTGTGGAGGGAAGCAGGGGCAGGATTCCATGCTGGAGGCTGCCATTTTCAGTCCAGTGATCAAGACGTGCACAGAGGAGACCAGAAGGAAGGGGGAGCCCTGTGGTCACCTGAGGAAGAACACCGCAGGGACTGGGACAAGGAAGTATAGGCATGGGTGGAGTGGGGGCTTCTGTGTAGAGAGGAAGCTGGAGCCACCCGAGCCAGAGCTGGGGAGAGGCATCAGGAGATGAACTGGGTCAGGCAGAGGTGCTGCTCGTGTGAGCACACTTGCCTTGTGTGCGTGAGGTGGGCTCCACCCCAGCTGGCAGGGGGTAGGGTACCAGGAGGTGAACTGGGTCTCTGTGTTCTGTTCTTGTCCCCCAGGGGACCACTCTGCTTCCTACTCCTCACCTGGGCTCTGTGTGTGAATCTTCACAGCTCTCAGAGTGTGCTGGCAGGAGGCCTGGAAGTGTTTATCAGCAAGTGCTCGGAGGGCTTGACTGAGGGGTGGGCGTTACAAACAACCAGTCCTTGCGGTCGAGGTTGAGCCCCCTTTATTCTCTTAACACTCCCAACCTCACAGCACTCATTTTGGGGGTAGGGGGAGATGTTTTACACTTGATCTTAGCCAAAAGGCCGAGAAGCGATAAGGGGGAGATGTTTTGTTTTGTTTTTAAGACAGTTTCTCAATGTAGATCAGACTGGCTTTGAACTCACTGTGTAGTCCAGGTTGGCCTTGTGCTCATAATGATCCTCCTGCCTCAACCTCCCAAGTGCTGGGCTTACAGATGTGTACCACCATGCCTGGCCACAGTGCTTATTTTAGCCCCTAAATATGTCTCTAATTCAGAGATCCTTTTAGGGCCCTGGCACGCCTTTAAGAAACTTCAAAGGCTGTGGAGCCTCCCACAGGCACCTGCGTCCTTACCCACAATTCCAGGGGGCTCACACCTCCTTGATGCCCATGTGCAGACTTAACTAGACCTTGCTTGAACTCTGAGATACTCATTGCCAAGGCCTCAGGGAGGGGGCTCAGGAAAGCAGAACAACAACACAGGAAACTTTCTTTTATGACCACAGAGATGTTTCCAGGTGGCCGAAGAAGGGAGTGGCTGGTGTGGACAGACGCCGTTCCCAGTGGTACCAAAACTTTGATCAAGGGGTGGTGGGGACGGATTGACTTTCCCAACTGTGGGAGCCGCCTCTGGCTCGGCAGGCACCCCCTGCGGGCCAGCGCTCCACACCCAGCAGCCAGCCAGAGCCCAACTGAGGTGGGGCCGAGGCCAGAGGAGGCACTGCTGGGATTCTGGCCACCCCAGAGCCGACACAGCCACTTGGGCCTGCCTCTCCCGCAGGGTAGCCTCAGAGCAGCTGCAGAAGTTTCCAGTTCTGCAAATACCACGTGTAATTTGTACCCCTGTGATATACCATTCTCTATTTTGGAAAGAGGAAACAGAGGCTCCATGGCTGATGAATTTTCCCGAGTTCCCATATCTAACTTTTCAAAGGCATGGTTCAAAGTCCAGACTTCTCTGAACTCCAAGCTTAAGATACTGACCACACCCAGCCATGCAGAGGAATCTCTGTGGCCCTACCTGTGCTTTGTGGAGAGGGGGTGGGATGCTGGGCACCTCGCTCTACTTGGGGTCAGTTCTCAGTGAAGAAATGACCTTCATAGGGCTGGGTAAGTAGCTGAGCGGTAGAACGTCTGCCTAGCATGCATGAGACTGCAGGTTCTCCTACAGCCTCCCTCTTGTGCTATTGTAATTCAACCCTTCTTGAAGGAGTCAGGCCTGTAGATTCCAAAGACAAAGATCATGTTTCCTTCCTGGTCTATCCCTCTCTCTCTTCTCCACACAGGGCTATTTAACCATCTCTACCCCTTTGCCCCTGGACCAGTTCCAGGGGTCAATGTCCCTTTTAAGCATGATGCTTGCATAGAAAAACAACATCTATCATTTATATTGTTAGATTGCAACCCTGAGTGTGTTCTTATCAAGCAAGCCACAAGTAAAATCAGAACAGAATCCACTTATTTCTGATAATGCAGCTCAAGTTTTGGAACATTATCCAGGTTATTTGCCCATTGAAGTTACTGTCACTAATCCCTCCTTTGGCTCAACTCTCACTAAAGTATAGAGAAAAATGCTTTCTTTTCTTTTCTTTTTTTGCGGGACTGAGGTTCAAACTCAAGACGTTGCACTTGCCAGGCAGGCTCCTGAGCTGTCTCCCCAGCCCCTCCTTGACTCTTTTTAAACACTGCCTACCCTTTCTTTTGGCATCCTTTTCTCTCAAGCAGATGCCATCATTTATAAGAACTCCTCTATGGAGACCGTTTCTACCTTTTGCCACTTGGCAAAAGGTAGAACAGTCCTGTTGTGACTTTTATTTATCTGCTTCATGCAGGTGCCTGCCTGAGTCCATCTGTGGAGGAAAAATTGCTGGAGGAAAAGATTTAAACATGTAAAATCTATAAACATGGTCAGAATGGCCTTCAAGAAAGTTATTCCCATGCTTATTTGTCATGTGGCTTATATCTGAGGCCTGTGAGCCCCACATCTGTGCTGATATAGCTCAGCCCCTGCACATTAGAGATGAAAAAAATCTTAGAAAGAACGTAAGGGACTTCCTTGACGCATCAGCTGCAGGGAGAATGTGGTCATTCGACTTGGCATCTGACGAGCTCCCCCGAGCTAGGCCAGCTGACTGGCATCCTGCCGTTGGTGCGCCTGCCTTTTCTCCTCACATGGGAGTCATCCTTCTTGCTTCCCATCACCCACATGGACACCCTGCCATGGTCTCCTGCATTCTTTGCTGCTGAGATTCTCACAGGGGTCTCCATCCCCTGAGGGGTGGGTACAAATTGCTTTCTTGTTTGCCTGGGACTCACTCCCAAATCCCCTGAATACTGGCAAAATGCAAAATTTTCTTAGAAGTGATTTTTTTTTTTTTTTTTTTTTTTGGCAGGTCCAGGGTTCAAACTCATGACCTTGCACTTGCCAGGCAGGTACTTGTGCCACAGAGCTATCTCGAAATTTTCTTAGAGAATAAATAGAAAACTTACACGAGGCCTATATGTTCTTCTTCTTTTTCAATGAATGGGTAATACAGTCACATTGTTGAAAGTGATCTAAAAATATACAATGGAAAGTTCTACTCTTGCCCTGCTCTCCTTTGGCCCAACAACAGCACCTCACAATTCATACCTGAAACTCACTAATTTCTTTTAAAGTTCTATATGCAAATACAAGCAAATATTCTAATCTTTTTAGTTAACACAAAATTAGCACTGTTTTGCGCTTTGCATTTTTTTTTTGTGCTTTGCATTTTAAAACCTGACATGTTATTTATTTATTTACTTATTTACTTACTTATTTACTTATTTATTTTTGCCAAACCAAGAATTGAACTCAGGCCCTTGTGCTTGCCAGGCAAGCACTTATTCTACTGAGCTATCTCTCCAGTCCCCAAAACTTGTGAAGTACTTTTTCTTTCTGACATGTTTTGTTATACAGCTTTCTCATTTGTTTTATAGCTACATAGTATTTCACTGTAAGAAAATTCTGTAATTTATTTAGCTAATGCTCCTTTGATGGATGCTTGGGTTGTCTCCCATATTTTTCTCCTACAGCAATGCCTTAGTGAATAACCTGCTATATACATCATTTTGCGTGTGTGCAAGTTTCCAATTCTTTATTGTATTGGAAATGGGAATGGGCCAGGTTAATGGCCTGTAAAAGCTGCAACCAGGAAAGTACAAAGTATGAGGACTGCAGCTGGGCCAGGTGCCCCAGGGATCGCACCAAGACATCTCACAGAGAAAGTTGGCCAAGTGACCCTGGCACATACCAAAGCCTGCATCTGGCTGAGGATAGTCTTTGTGACACTTTTCATAGCTTCATTTTCTTCCTACTTGAATTTTTAGAGTACTCTAGTCTGAGATTTTCTTTCTCTCTTTGTTGTTACCTATCTCTGTCTCTATCTCTCTGTCCAGTACTGGGAAGGATGCAGCATTTGGTTGCAGTTATTTCCCAAGAGCCTGGACAATTACTTTTTCAGAGTAGGTTTAGCTGACATTCTTGGAGGCAGTTGCCTTTCCTAGAAATGCTTACTTGCTTTGGATAATGAAAAATAATGCTAGCATCCATTAATGGAAAAGCTGCCTGTTGTAAGCTGTGTTGGACAAGTGAGTGCTTGCCGTGGAGTCATCCGCAAGTGCATGTGACCTAGAGACTGTGGGAAATGCCTAACTTCTGAAACTTGGGCTTCCAGCCATTCTTTAGAGCTATTTGAAGTTTTGTTCCAGAGGTCAGAGGCAGAAGGTCCAAGCGTTTCCAGCACAACCCACATTTGGCAACAGCGCACGCCTTATGTTCGTTTTGTTTTGTAGAAAGATTTCAGGATATCATTCTTGAGTTTGGGGGACTCTGAGATTCCATATTTTCCCAGCTATTCTCAAGGTTGAAGCAGGAGCACCACTTGAGACCAGGAATTCTCAGCAGTCTGAGCAACATAGTGGGTCTGGACACAAAAACTGAACCAAGCCGGATGTGATGGTGCACACCTGTAATCCCAGCACTCTGGAGGCTGAGGCAGGAGGACTGTTAGTTCAAGGCCAGCCTGGGATACAAAGTTGAGTTTGAGACCAGCTTAAACTGCATAGCAAGACCCTGTCTCAGATTGCATGACAACTTTCTATATTTCCAGTTTGAGTTGGCACATTTCTGTTTCTACTTATGAGGGCCTAGATTGGCCCATATTCCTCTCTGGATTGAGTCCTTCATAGCGAACCCGTGTTCGGGTTCCCTCCCAGCCTGGACTTTTCCACAACCTCCATTGCATCTCATCCTCCTTGAGGCAATGCAATTTAACCCAGTGCTTGGAACTGAAGCTTTGGTACTGGTTGGTCCTGGGTGTGGATGTCACTTCAGAGACTGACTGGCTCTGACACTGAGCAGATGACTTGAGCCTTTGCGGGAG
>PVKN010007324.1:0-26852 GCA_004027915.1 Capromys pilorides
TGACAGTTTATAGAGGTTTCAATTCGTAGTCAGCTGCTCCAGGGCAGGGTGGCGTGACAGAGGGACGTGAAGAGGAAAACTAGGGCTGGCCAGATAGCTCAGTGGACTAAAGCACCTGCTTAGGCAGAGCGCAGCAGCCGAGGTTCAATCCCTAGCATGCCTTGTCGACTCTGCCCTGGGGGCTCCATGAAACAGTGAGACTGGGCATGGTGGCCCATGCCTATAATCCCAGTGCTTAGAAGGCTGAAAACAAGAGAATCACTACAGTCCCATCTGTGTAGTGAGACTCTGTAGACCCTGTACCAAATACCTTAAAAAAAAAATGAATAGGAAAAATAGTTCTTGGCAGGCAGAAGATAACAAAGAGGTGAAGTATCAAAAGCATGTTAGAATAGCAGCCCTCTTTCCCTTAAACGCTATCTAAGCTACACACTTGGGGCAGGTTGCACTCACACTCACAGTAGGCATTACCACTATCCACATTCAAAATGGTACTATACCAACCAGTGGACTAATGTAGTAATCACATACTCTTAATCCCAGCATCACACACTTGATCCAGCCACCTCTGAAAAGTCCCTTAGGACTACATAAGGCTTTAGAAGATCATCTAGACACAAGCCATAGCATGCAGTAACAAGAATTTTACTAGGGCCGGCAGTATAGCTCAGTGGACTAAGCGCTTGCTTAGGGAAGCGTAGGAACCATGGTTTGGTTCCTCCTGCCACCACCACCCCAGTGTGCTCTGACGAGTCGGGGCATGGTAGTGCACACCTATAATCCTGGCACTTGGAAGGCAGGAAACAGGAGGATCACTATGAATCAGAGCTGCATAGTGAGACCCTGTATGCACGAAAAGAAACTTGGGATTTACCAGTGAATTTTGCCCAAACTTTAAAGAACTAAGGACAGTACTCCTCAAACTTTCCCATGTAATTGAAAGGGAAGAAATGCTTCTAATCCCAGCATTTGGGAAACCTGAGGCAGGAGAATACTATGAATTTGAGGCCATCCTGGGTTACAAAGTTTTGTGATATTGAAACCAGCATGTTGATACCAAAACTGGATTTGAACTCAACAAAAAGTAAATAAATAAATAAATAAATAAATAAATAAATAAGGGCATGGTGGCGCATGCCTGTAATCCCAGCACTCGGGAGGCTGAGACAAGAGGATTGGTGTGAGTCCAAGACCAGCCTGGACTACAAAAGTGAGCTCAAGGCCAGCCTGAACTGCATAGCGAGACCCTGTCTCAAAAAGACAAAAATAAATAAATACTACAGGCCAATACCCTTGCTGAACATAGATCCAAAAATTCTCAATAAGATATTGATAAATAGGGGCTGGGGAGATAGCTCAGTAGAATAAGTGCTTGCCTGGCGAGTGCAAGGTCCTGAGTTCAATCCCCGGTACCACAAATGAATAAATAAGTAAATAAATAAATGATATTGATAAACAGAATACACAACTCATTAAAAAGTCATACATTACAACCAAGTTGGCTTCATCCTAGAAATGAAAGATGACTCAACACATGTAAATCAATAACTATAATATACCACATAAATAAAACTAAGGATGAAAATGTCATGATCATCTAAAGAGGTACAGAAGAGGCCTTTGACAAAATCCAACATGCTTTCATGATTTTAAAAAAAAGATACTTTGAGGGCTGGCCTGATAGCTCGGCGGACTGAAGTGCCTATTTAGGCACAGTACAGTGGCAGGGGTCCAATTCCCTGCATGCTGTGCTGACCCTTCCATCTCTGGAATTGCTGAGACTGATAAACTGGGCGTGGTGGTACACACCTGTAATCCCAGCACTTGAGAGCCTGAAAACAGTAGAATCATTACGAGTCCAGATCTGCATAGTGAGACCCTGTAGACCCTGTCCTAAGTACAGAAAAAAACAAGTAAATAAAAAAATAGCCTGATGAAAATAGGTATACAAGAGGACTTTAACTCAAACTGATACAAGCCATATATAATGAACCACAACCAACATCATACTAAATGAGGAAAACTGAAAACTTTTCCCTAAATGGAGTAAGACAGGGTGTCCACTCTGTCCTAGTCAGCGTATGTGTACTTAAAGCCTTGGTGAGAGCAAACAGGACAGAGAAAAAATAAAAGCAATAGGAAAAGAAGTCAAAACAGTTCTTCTGACGGATGATATAAGACCCTCCAAAAAAAAACCTTTAGCAGAAGACTTTTATATCTGATAAAAAAACAATTCCACAAAGTGGCAGGATACAAAATGTTTCTACACAATAACACAGCAGTAAAGAATCCAACAAAAAAGAAATCAAGGGCCGGCGGCATGGCTCAGCAGCCTACAGCCTTTGCTTAGGAAAGCTTAGGCAACCACAGGGACTATGATTCGATCCCCAGCACCACGTGCTGCACCAGCCTCATCCCCAGGGCAGGCTGAGCCAGCCATAACACAAATAAATGAGGTTTAAAAAAATAAAAATAGGGGCTGGGGAGATAGCTCTGTAGCATAAGTGCCTGCCTGGCAAGTGCAAGGTCATGCGTTTGAACCCCGGTCCCACAAAAAAAAAAAAAGAAAAGAAAAGAAAAATAAATTTAAAAAAAGTAATTTCCACTCATCATAGTTCAAAAAAAAAAAAAAAAACTAAAAAAACTCTCAGAATCATTCTAACCAAGGAGACAAAAAGTGCCTGTAATGAAAATTACATACCAGGAGCTGGCAAGATAGCTCAGCAGTCTAAAGGGCCTGCTTAGACTGTTTAGGCAAGCTTAGGCAACCACAGTTCAATCCCCAGCACCACATGCTTCACCAGCCCCACCCCCAGGGCAGGCAGAGCTGGCCATAACATTAATTAATTAATTAATTAAAATTTTAGGGAAAAAAAATTACACACTTGTATTTCCAGCTCTTGGGAGGCTGTAAACAAGTAGATCAGCAGATCACTTCGAGTTTGATCTAGTAGTGAGACCCTGAACACCCTGTAGACTCTTCCCTCAAGAATACAGAAACAAAAAAAATTACAGATGTGTAAAGAAAGAAATTGAAGAAAACAGTAAAATGTGGGAACACATCCCTTGTTTTTGGATTGATAGACTTAACATTGCTAAAATAGCAACATTACTGAAAGTAATCGATCTATGCAATCCCTGTTAAAATATAAGCAGTATTCATCATGGAACTTTAGAACAATTCTAAAATTCATATGAAACCAGAAGAATAACCAAAGCAATTCTGAGCAAAAAATCAAAGCTGGAGGCATAACACTACTGAATTTGAAATTGTATTATGAAGCTATATAGTAACAAAAATATGGCCCCAGCCCAAAAGTAGACATAAAGACTAGTGGAATAGAACAGAAGCTACAGAAACAACCTCATGCCTCTACGCCCAACTGATTTTTGACAAAGGAGCCAAAAACACACTGAAGGAAAGACAGCCTCTCTAGCAAATGGTGCTTGAAGCCAGGCATGGTGGAGCATGCTTGAAATCCCAGTGCTTATAAGACCAAGACAAGGAGATGACCATGAATTCCAGGTCAGCCTGGGCTACATAGGGAGTTCAAGACTGGTCTAACCTACATAGCAAGAACTTGTCTCAAAACAAACAAATGGTACTGGGAAAACTGGTTATCCACATGCAGAAGAGCGAAACTAGATCCGTGTTTCTCATTCTGTATTAAGATAAGATCAGAGACTGGGAGTGGTGGCGCTTGCCTGTAATCCCAGCTCTTGGGAGGCTATAAACAGGTGGATCACTATGAGTCTAATCTAGTAGTGAGACCCTGAATACCCTGTAGACTCCTCCCTAAAATACATACATACATATATACATACATACATACATTACATACATAAGATCAAAATGGAGCATAGACTTAGATATAAAAACAGAAACTCTGGCCAGGCGTGGTGGCGCACACCTATAATCCCACTTGGGATTACACTTGGGATGCTGAGGCGGGAGGATCAGTGCGAGTTCAAGACCAGCCTGGGCTACAAAAGTGAACTCAAGGCCAGCCTGAACTGCATAGCAAGACCCTGTCTCAAAAAGGAAAAAAAAGAAAGAAAGAAAAAACAAAACTGAAACTACTGACATAACATAGGGGGGAAATTTGAAGCCAAAAGCACAGGCAAAGATTTTGATATAACTCCAGTTGCACAGTATAGAATATCAAGAATCTACAAATAAAATGTCATCAAATTAAAAGGCACAGCAAAGAAAATAACAGAGTAAAAAAGACTGCATACAGAAGGGGAAAAAATGCAGACTATTCTTCTGGTAGAAGACTAAAATCCAGAATATATAAACAACTCAAAACATTAACCCTGAAAAAAAACAAATGACCCAGTCAAAAAAATAGACAAATGAACCAGGCATGGTAGCGCATACCTATAATCCCAGAATTTGGGAAGCCAAGACAAGAGGATTACTTTGAATTTAAAGCCAGCCTGCACTACAGAATGAGTTCAAGACCAACCTGCACTGCATAGTGAGACCCTGTCTCAAAAAGACAAAAAAGGGCAGGGAATTAGCTCAGTGGATCAGTACCTGCCTGGCAAGCATGAGGTCCTCAGTTCAATTCCTGATTATCTACCCCCCAAAAAAGATAAAAAAGACAATTGAACTAAATAGACATGTCTCAAAAGAAGTACGAATGACCGGTGGGTACATGGAAGAATGTCCATTATCTTTAGCCATTAGAGAAATACAAATCAAAACAACTCTGAGATTCCTCCTTATCCTGATCAGAATGGCTATCATCAAGAACACAAAGTATAGTAACCCTTGGTGAGGATATGGGGAGAAAGGAAACCTATGTTTTTGTTGGTAATGTAGGAGTGTAGCCACTGTGCAAGCACAAGAAACACAGTATGGAGACTCCCAAAAAACTAAAACAAAATTCCATGTGACCCAGCCTCACCTCTCCTGGGTATCTTCACAAGAGTTAAGGACATCATACTATAGAGATTCATAAAGGCTAATCTTCATAGCAGTCGAAGAACCCATAATAGCTGGGTTCTGGAACCAGCCTAGATCCCAGGTGTTATGGTTTGTGTCTGATGTCCCCCCCCCCAAAGCCTCATGAGGTCATGAAGTGCTGGGCCTTTCAGAGGTGGCTGAATCTAGAGTGTGTGATTGGTTCATTGTCTAGTGCTGGGATTTGGGGTGTGAGTGCAACAGGTCACCTGTATACAAGACAAGGGAGGCTTGTTGCTTCCCTTCACTCTTGCTGTTTTTGTCTTCTGCTGCTGTGAACTCTGCCACCCTGCCTTAAAGCCAGATGATTATAGGCTGAAACCTCCACAAGCCGAGTTAAATAAACAAGCATTTTTACCAGCAGTGAGAGAAAAGTAATCAACACAGAAATTGGTACCAGGAGAGTGGGTCATTGCTATGATGTTGCCTGGCCATGTGGCTTAACTGCTTTGGTAATTAATTTGGAAAGATTTCGAGACTGGCTACAGAGGCAGCGCCCCTATCCTATGGTGGATGCTCTGGTCAGTACGTGGAAAACCAGTTCTGATGGAAATGCTGCCGGTTAGGATGAAGGTCTGGAGGCTTCTCCTAAGGACTGCACTGGCTACAGGGCCCCAGTGGAGTGTGCTGTGCTTTGGCAGGAAGTTGATCAGCATTTTGCTTGTGTTAGAGATATTGCCTGGGTGGCAGAATTTCAGTGCAGTCTACTGTTGGGATGGTGGCAGTGGATACTACTGAGAGCTTTTGGCCAGATCTAAGTTAGAGATTAAGAGCCAAGAGCCAGCAGGGATTTGAAGAATTTGGCCAGAGAGCAGGCTTCCGTGGAGCTGTGGATGGCAGGGATGAAACAGAGGAGAGCATGATTGGTTTTTTTGGTTGGTGTTTATTTTTTTTTTTTTGGCCGGCTCAGCCTGCTCTGGGGGTGGGGCTGGCGTAGCATGTGGTGCCAGGGGTCAAACCGCAATCCCTGTGGTTGCCTAAGCTTTCCTTTTTTTTTTTTTTTTTGCCAGACTGGGATTCAAACTCACGACCTTGCACTTGCCAGGCCTGTGATACCAGGGATGGAACTCTGAACCTTGTACCTGGCAGGCAGGCGCTTATGCTGCTGAGCTTTATCCCTGGCCCCTCGCCTAAGCTTTCCTAAGCAGGCACATTAGACCGCTGAACCATCTCACTGGCCTCCAAGAATCATGGTTGTTGAAAAGGAACAAGACAATGAAAAATAACCTGAGGCCTTTCTCCAGAAAGGAAGAGTGCATTTGAAATACAGGAGATCCATTTTTTCGTCTTGCCGTGCCCTGTTAATAGCTGCTGGGAAGGAAGAATTGTGATCGTAATAGCTCTTTTAATATCATATATATACGTAATCAGGCTAATTAGTGAAAGTATTGTGGTTTTAACTTTTTTTTGGAACCAAGAATGGAACTCAGGACCTTGAGCTTGCTGTGGCATTAACACTGAATTTTGATCACCCTTTGAATATTTTGCTTTTGATATGTAAATGGATACAATAAGAATTATGTATATATAATTGTGTACATGAAATATATATATATATTTTTGTTGTTGTTGTTGTTGTTGTTGTTGTTGTGGGACCGGAGTTCAAACTCATGACCTTGCACTTGCCACGGAGCTATCTCCCCAGCCCTATATACTTTCATATACATTTTTTTAATATATATATATATATATATATATATATATATATATATAGGAATCATTACATTGATAAAAATCTGAACAGACCAAGACATGTTAACTTTTCACACATCTTGCTCTATAAACTATGGTTTAAGGAAATGTGCCTGGTTATCAAATTGACCAGGGATGGATTGTGGTGGATTAACTAATAGTCAACTTGTAATACTCAGCTGAACAGAATCAGCATGGTGCTGGGCATGGAGGGCTCCTCTGAAGATGATTGCCAGCAGCATAAAAAGAGAACTGGAGGGGAAGATGATGATGCACTGTTAATTCTCATGAGGAAGCTTGTCACACTGGGTGTCCTGATACGGACTCAGCTGTTTTCATCATCAGAGCTCAGGTCCTTGTCACTGAGGATGGCGCCAGTTCTTTTCAAGGGGAGTTTAGGTGCTTGCTTTGAGCATTGCTTCCTGGCTCCGGTTCAGATACTTCAGTATGCTGGGACAGATCTCTCATCCTGCTTCTACCACTGACATTTGGGCCTTCCAAGCACAGATCCTTGGTACCAACCTGCTTGTGACATTGCTGTGGTCTCTAGTCCTCCTGCTACTCTCTTGGAGGGCATTGCCGTGAGTTCTAAGTCTTTAGCTGGACTCATGCTACTGGTTTTAGGCACATACAGAATGTCAGAGTTGTGGGATCAAGCGGCTTCAGTAGGCCTGGGACGCCAAGCAGTGTGCTCCTGAGGAGGACAGTGTGTAAAGCTATGAGTGTGAAGTTGAATTTTCAGTGGAAATACCAGAAGTTTGGAGAAGCCAGCAAAGTGGATTATCTGAGGAAAACTGCAAGGGAGAAGCAGAAGAGGCCCAAGAGAGAAGCCCTGGGAGCTACTACCATCAGACATGCCATAAGTGAGAAGCCACCCAAGCCCTTTGGAGCTCACAACTGTCACAGATTGCCTCTAATGTTGCACGTGGAACTATAAGACTTAATGTTTGCCCTATTGGATTTTAGACTTGCTTTGGTCTCAATCCTTTGTATGCCCATTTGTAAGTTTTGGAATGGAAATGTCTGTCTTGTGCCATTGAATATTAGAAGTGTTTAACTTGGGGCTGGAGAGGTAGCTCCATGGCACAAGTGCCTGCCTGGCAAGTGCAAGGTCGTGAGTTCGAGCCCTAGTCCTGCAAAAAATAAAATAAAATGTTTTCATTTGTAGAGGGGCTCACAGCTAAGTTTGCTTTACATCTTGGTGGAGACTTGGGACTTGGTACTTTTCAGTAATGCTGAAGCTCTTTGGCAACTCTTAAAGATGGACTAAATGCCTTTGCATAAAGGGATGCACCTGAGTCGGGGGCAGGGGCAGAATGTTATGGTTTGTATCTAGATATCACCACAAAACCTCAGGGGTTGAAGGCAGATTTTTAGGAGTGGCTGAATCCAGAGTTTGTGATTGGCTGTGTAATGCTGGAGTTGGGGGTGTGAATGCTACACCCACCCTAGGGAGTATAGCCTGCATACCAAAGAAGAAAAGAGGCTTGCTCCTCCCTTTTGTTTGTTTTTGTTTTTTTAAGTATTTATTTATTTATATTATGGCTGGCTCAGCCTGCCCTGAGGGTAGGGTTGGCACAACATGTGGGACCCAGGAATCGAACCATGGTCCCTGGGGTTGCCTAAGCTTGCCTGAGCAGGCGCTTTAGACCACTGAGCCATCTCGCCGGCCCCTTGTTCTTGTTTTTGCTTCTTCTACTTCCATGAATGGTTGCCTCTCTCATGCCACCCTGCCTTGGAGCCAGCAGACTATGGACTAAAACCGCCACAAACTAAGCTAACTAAACTTTTTCTTCCTTAATTTTCTCTTGTTCCAGCAACAAGATAAAAGTAGCACACGGGGCAACAGATGAATGGATAAAGAAAATATGGTGTTTATGGAACGTTATTCAGCCATAAAGAACAAAATCACATCATTTGTAGGAAAGTCAATGGGATTTGAGAACATAATGTGAAGTGAAATTAGGCATTGGAAGTTAAATATTACAAAGTTTCTCTCACATGAGAGATCTAAAATATGAGTAAATAAATGAGTGAATAAAATGAAGGAGAGATGCTAGGAAAAAAGAAGGCAGACTTTTTTTTAGAGCTGAGGAAGGGGACCAGGGTGTAGGAAGACATGAAGGGAAGAGGAAAGGATAGCAGGGTGTCAAGATACATTGTACTATGTGCCAACTCCTCAATGCAGACATCAGTACAAAAGCACACTGCTAATGATGTAAACACATAATGAACTGGAGATAGAGCTCAGTGTGAAGGTCCTGGGTTCAGTCTCCAGTACCACAAAAAATGCTTGACCCTTAACCAAACAATTCCACTTTACAGAGTTCATCTTATGAAAATATGCCCACTTTTGCAATGATATTTATAACTGTGTTGTTTATTGTGGGAGAAAACATAAAACTCAAGAAATTGGTTATTCAGAAATTTTCACATGCACCCAAGGGTGCCCTGCAGCGGGATGCTATAGAGGTACTTATCAAGAAAAGAAATCATGGGGCTGGGGAGATAGCTCCGTGGCACAGGTGCCTGCCTGGCAAGTGCAAGGTCTTGAGTTCAAACCCTGGTCCCACAAAGAAAAAAAAAAAAAAAGAAAGAAATCTTACATCACATACAAGGAACATAGCCCTGGAGTCCACATGGGGCACTACAATGGTCAATGTTACCTAACTTGTAAACAGGAACAACAACAAAAAAATATGACTTCCTTGAGCCTCCCTTTCCTGCCTGCCTCTAAAATGAGTACTAAGGGGCTGGGGAGATAGCACAGTAGAATAAGTGCTTGCCTGGCAAGCACAAGGGCCTGAGTTCAATCCCCAGTTCTGCCAAATAAAAATTAAAATAAAATAAAAAAATAAAATGAGCACCTACCTCACAAGAGGAAGGATCTGATGACATTAACACGTACAGACTGTCTGGCACAGCCTGCAGTGTGGCTAGTGCTCAGCTGGGACCTGGACCTAGAGAAATTTATCTGTGCAGAAGCTGAGGAATCATCAGAGAAAAGGATATTTGGTCAGGTTTTTGGCTGGTAGAATCTTGAATGGAAACTGTCACATTGTTATACATTGTTATTTTTTATTAAAAGTAGTAAAATAAGAAAATAAAAATAAAAAAGAGTCTTGAATGATATTCAGTGTTTGCTTATTTTTCTACAGGGAATACTTACTACTTATGTAATGATGGTGTTTTTTGTTTTGTTTTTTTTTAAGTAACAACTGAAAAGATTGAGAGTGGCTGAGCACATTGCCTTCGGCATGCTGGCCAGCTACATAGCTGGTGGACAGAGCTCTGGATGGCTGGGATGGAGGCAGGGAAGAGAGGGAAAGGAAAGGCACTGGTTGAAGGGAAAGAGGCCAGACCAGGCCAGGGGTGAGGCACCTCAGAGGTAGTATTCCAGCCCAAGCAAGCATGTGAGCCCCTCCCGCCCTTCCCACCCCACACCTGGCCCTCTAATGGAGCTCCTGGTAGAGTAGGTAGGGACAGCTAAGCCAAGTCCTATCCATCTTCAAATCACAGTGAGCATGCATAGCCTCCTTTCCAGGCTGAGGCAGCCTGGCTCTGGCACATCTAGAGTGGCCTTGCACTCTTACCCTGTTCCTGACCCCTCATCCCCATCAGCAGACCAGCATTTGGCCTCCATCCAGAGCTGGAAAGAGCAGGGACTCCTCCTGAATTCCCAGAAGTCATCCTAAAAGAAATTATCACCTCTCTAGAGCCATGCAGTCTCATGAGACACATTTTGTCCCCTTGTTCATTCTGGCCCCTTTACCTATTGCTGTAAAACAAACTACCCCGAAACTTTGTAGCCTGAAACAACTACCTTTTTGTTACGTGGTGAGTCAGAGAATTAAGAAGACTGCTCAGATTCCCCAGAACCTGGAGCCAGGCCAGAGTGCCTGGAACAACTGAGGGTGTGGGTGGTGGCCTGGCACTGGAGCAGCTGGAGCTTGAAGGACTCATTTCCAAGATGGTTTCTCATTGGGCCAAGATTGCTGGAAGGCCAGCCCAGATCGTCAGCTTTATATAGCCAAGCTCAGATCTCCTGGACGAGAGTGCTGGCTAGCAAGATGGAAGTAGCATGGGGCTTTATGGCCTGCCTTTAGATGTCACAAAGCAGCACTTCCATTTTAGTCACACAGATAACCAGACTGAAGAAAAAGGATGTTGACCCACAGTTCAGTGTAAGAAGAACTGAGAATTGGCAGCTACATTTAATAGGGTGATATAAGTCCCAGGCAGTGCAAGGGGAGGTGAGTGGGTAAGACAGAGAATCCTCCTATGGGTTCACACACTTTACTTTCCTCCCAGTTTCATCCCTACATTCATCGGCCCTCGACCAGCCTGCATGTTGATGCATGGAGGGTTGGAACCTGGGAAGGATTTCAACCAGTTTTCCTACTCCTTAACTCCAGTAGCTGCTATACTTCACCCCACCATTCACAATACCTGGTCTCCCCAGGCTGGGCTCCTCCAGGGTTCTGGGGTGAAGCATCCTGCCTTCTGTCAGTGTGCCCCTCTGTGCCTAGTAGACTCGCTTCCTCCACATCAGCCATGGACTCTTCACCTACTCCCTCCGCAGCCAGGGGTTGGTGCAGGTTCCTCTACCACTCATGTCTCCTCTCCTGTGCTCTTTGCCTCTCACAGGATTTGTACCACTTGGTTTCTTGACTGGCATTTTAGAGGTGCTACAGAACAGCAAGGAGACTGGGACACATGTACAGCCAGCCTGGCATGTCTTGCACCTTTTGTGGATGAATACATGTCTTAATTTGTGTTGCAGTACTTTAGCGCTGTAAAAGTACAGCGCTACATAACACAGTGGCCTCCACTCTCCTTGACAGGTCAGGATCATCTTTATGAACATGCATGGTTAATCTGGAAGGATTAAACTAGCTCTCTGCCCCACTACCTATGCTCCAGACCCTGATCACTGTGTTGGTTTTTTTTTTTTTTTTTTTTTTTTTTTTTTTTTTTTTTTTTTTTTTTTTTTTTTTTTTTTTTTTTTTTTTTTTGGAGACAGGGTCTCACTATGCAGTTTGAGCTAGCCTTATACTCACTTTTTGTAGCCCCCAGGTTCATCTTGAACTCTCAGAGATCCTCCTGGCTCAAATCTCCTGAGTGCTGGGATTACAGGTGTACACCACTGTGCCCAGACGCTGAGACAAGTGCACCTGGGGATCTAGGGCTGAGACCACTGCCAGAGATCCAGGACTGAGACCATACTATATACGGTAGGCTGGGGATCAAACTCAGGTCCTTGTGCTTGCCAGATAGGTGTTTATGCCTCTGAGCTATCTCTCTAGCTCCTATGTTGGCATTCTTGAGACCTTTTTTCTGGCCATCTCTGACTCTAGCTGCCTCTCATCCCATGATCTTATGAACCTGTGGTGAGGGTATACATGCTACCAGTTTATCATCCTAACTCCTTATTTAAGTTTTCCTAAGCCAGGGGACCAGGCTCAGCATTCCTTGCTTATCATCTCCCACCCCTGTCAACTTTCTGCCCTTCCTACTCCCTCCAGGCTTTGGCCTTGGTGGATCACTTACTAGGCTCCACATCCCCACACCTTCACTTGGGTGTGGCCAGTGGAGATTCTGGCCTAGACTGATGTTAGGGAACCCAGATTCTTTCCTTGCCAAACTTCAGGTCAAAAGTGTCTGTTCTTCACTCCCAACCAAGCTTCTGCCAGAAGCCCATCCCTGCCACTCTTGGGTTCTGTAACCTCTCCTCCTCTCTGAGCAAGGCCTCATGGTCACAGCTCTACTGTTGCTTACCTCTGGGCATGGATTTCTCTCCATCCTGCCCAGCCTTTTTAAACAGTTCCTTCCTTACACCATCCTGTTACCTGAAGGGTGTGCATCTGCTTCCTGCTGAGACTCAGACCAGTACGGAAGCCTTTCTTGATTTGCATGTAACTTAAAAACAAACTCTTCCCTAGTGAGGCCTGTCAGGCACTCTTGGGAGGAGCCCTGGGTGTGGGCTTTGTACACTCTAGGTGACACAGGATTTTTTGTCATTCCCATCCTAGTTCATTACTGTAATACAGGTAATAGCCTTGGATTAGTGACTTTTTACTAGTGTGTGTGTGTGTGTGTGTGTGTGTGTGTGTGTTTTTAATTAAGTCTCTTGGAAGGCTGTAAATAGGCAGATGACTACAAGTTTGATCTAATAGTCAGACCCTGAACACCTGTAGACCCTTCCCTAAAAAATACGAAAAAAATTAAGTAACTTATTTAGAGTGTAGTTCAGGCTGGCCTTGAGTTCACTATGTAGCCAAGGCTGGCCTTGAACTCATGGTGATCCTTCTATTTCAGTGCCCAGTGTCGGGATCCCTTCCTGGTTCTCGTCTCGGCCCAAAAAGTCTGAACTTATGTTCCTAATAACCTGTTATTGGAATTCCACCAAGTTAATTCCAATCTACCACTCCCAGCACAACCCACAGCGATAATAAAGACACTAAAATGTATTTATACAATTAATGAGGAGCCAAGGGGCCCTAGACCCAACCATAAAAACAGTTTCTGGAACCAAGAGGGTGACCCAGGGCTGCACTCAGGCTTTATTCATTGGAGAAGGGGGAGTGGCTCACAAAAGGGAATTCTGGGAAGGTGAGTTTTGAAGGGAATTGTGGGAAGGTGAGTTCTGAAGGGAATTGTAGGAAGAAGGTGAGCTGTGAGCTGGGCTAGGTAGGAGGCCTGCATTCACCTCCGCCATATTAAGAGGAAGTAATTTGCATTATGCTATTAAGATAGCATCTAATATTTTGGGGGTCAAGTGCTTCAGCTCTGATGTATAATCTTTTAAACTGCAGGAAGTCATAGCCTCTATCTTGAGGCTTGATCCCAGCTGACACCGTGGAGCAGTGGCTCTTCGTCCTGTTATCAGGGAAACAAGCGTGTGCCATCTTCAAAATTTACCACCAGCACCTCGGCTAGACCAATAAGGCCAATTGAGATTTTGGGGTTCTGGTGTTTCAGCTCTGACATGTAATCTTTCACGCCCCATGAAGTCATAGCCTCTATCTCGAGGCATAATCCCAGCTGACACTGTGGAGCACTGGCTCTTCATCCTGTTATCAGGGAAACAAGCGTGTCATCTTCAAAAATTACCACCAGCACCTCAGCTAGACCATTACACACTGCTTAAGGCCAATTGAAACGACAGTGAGAGATCCTAGCCAGCTCTGTACATTTCAATAAAAGGGAATAGAGTCAGGCTCAGTCAAAATGGAAACAGTTGCTTTTCTTTTAAGGAGAGCTGCTCAGGCAGTCCTCCACACCCAGAGTACTGGGATTACAAGTGTGAGCCATCACACCCGGCTTATTTTATTTATTTTTATTTTATTTTTATTTTATTTTATTTATTTGTTTGCTTGTTTCTTTATTTACTTATTTTATGGCTAGCTCAGCCTGCCCTGGTGGTGGGGCTGGCACAGCATGTGGTGCCAGGGATCGAACCGCAGTCCCTGCAGTTGCCTGAGCTTTCCTAAGCAGGCGCTTTAGACCACTGAACCATCTCACCGGCCCCACACCCGGCTTATTTTAAAAAGGAAAATAGGGGCCGGCAAAATAGCTCAGCAGGAACTGTAAAAGGCTTAAATCAACAGCTTCCCACATTGCCAGTTCTGCCAATAACCCACTGTGATTATGAAATACTGGACTATATATACAACTACTTTCTTTTAGTTCAATGAGAAGAAATTTTTGTACCAACAGTGATTAGAAAAATTATCACCAGGTGTAGTGGTGCATGCCTGTAATCCCACCACTTGGGAGGCTGGGACAGGAGGATTGTTGTGTGTTCAAGACCAGCCGGGGCTACAAAAATGAGCTCAAGACCAGCCTGAACTGCATAGCGAGACCCTGTCTCAAAAAGACAAAAAGAAAAGAAAGAAAAATTATCATGTCTACATCCTGTGCTCTTTGTAACTACAACAAGGACAATAATATGCATTGTATCAGTTATTGGGAAAGTGTAAGCTGAGATGGCAATTTTTAAAAATTTATTTATTTATTTATTTATTTATTTATTTATTTATTTATATTATGGCTGGCTCAGCCTGCCCTGGGGGTGGCGCTAGCACAGCATGTGGTGCTGGGGATCGAACTGCGTCCCTGCGGTTGCCTAAACTGAGATAGCAATTGAGACTGGGTGTGGTGGCTTGTGCCTATAATCCCAGCTCTTGGGAGGCTGTAAACAGGCAGATCACTAGGAGTCTGATCTAGTAGTGAGACCCTGTAATCCCATCCCTAAAATACAAAAAATAAATAAATAGGAAAATAGGTATGTAAGGGACTAGGGAGATAGCTCTATGGTACAAGTGCCTGCCTGGCAAGTGCAAGGTCATGAGGTCCCGCCAAGAAAAAAAAAAAGGAAAATAAGTATGTAATAAAGGGAAAATAGGATGGAGAATTTATGATAACATCCTGAAGTTATATGGTAAGAAAACATCAACAGTGTCAAAAAGGCTTCAACACCACCCGGATCACAGATGCTTGCCAAATCTGCAGAATGAAGTTGAGTGTTGAGTGACATCCAGACCATGTGGGTGGGCTTTCTCCATACCTCCAGAAGTCCTACAAGTACACCTGCCTTATATATGTGACTTCCAGTCAGTTTTCTTTATTTTTGGTGGTGGTGGGGGGTGCAGTACCATGGATTGAACTGAGGACCTTGTGCTTGCCAGGCAAGAACTTATTCTACTGAGCTATCTCCCCGTCCCCAAACCCAGGACCTTTTCATTAAGCTTTTTTCGCTCTCTCAGGGTCTTGTTGTGTATTCTATGCTGGCCTCAAACTCACACAGTCCTCCTGCCTCAGCCTCCCAAGTGCTGGGATTACAGGCATGCTTACCATGCCTGGCATAAACTACATTCTAACCTTAATTATTTTAAGACAGGGTCCTCACTGAGTTACTGAGTTGTGTTTAAATTGCAGTTCTCAGGGCCAGCCAAATATCTCAGAAGATTAAAGCACCTGCAGCCAGGCATGGTGGCGCATGCCTGTAATCCCAGCTCTTGGAGACTGTAAATAGGCAGATCATTGTGAGTCCGATCTAGTAGTGAGACCCTGAACATCCTGTAGACCCTTCTCTAAAATACAAAAATTAAAAAAATAAGTTGCACTTCTCCTGCCTCAGCCTGAAAGAGTGCTGGGATTACATGAGTCGCCACCACACCTGGCAACTATGGCCGGTTAATACTTTTGCTCTGAGTAGGACTGTGAACGTATGTGTCCACTGGCATGAAGTCACACTGAAGCCCAAGGCGGCCTGGGCCTTGTCCACATGTCCCACTCCAGTTCTCCTAAGACTACCTCCAAGTCCAGCCTGTACCACTCTGTGGACAGGCCTTGGAGTTTCTTATCTCCTCTCTGACCTGGCACTGGTCAACCCTCATTTTTCTCTTAATTCTCATAACTCTTCAATGTGTACATATCCCTGGGAGGAAAAAAAAATCAAGAACTTCTGAGCTAAGGAGTTAGCTCAGTAGAATAAGCACTTGCCTGGCAAGTGCAGGATCCTGAGTTCAATCCCTGGTACTGGAAAAAAAAAAAAAAAGAACTTAAGGCCCTGAAGCTCAAAAAAGAAACATTTCATAAATGCTTCTTTAAAAAGACAACCGGAAAGGGTAGTGTCAACTGGCTGGTAGTGTCACTGGAAAAGCTTGTCATTGTAGCATTCACAGACAGGACAAGGGAGATGGAGTGTGGAAGTGACATGCCAGCCAGGCAGGCTCCCATGCACGGCTCGCTCCAGCCCACTGCTGCAGGGCTATGGACTTCAACACTGCTGATCTGGAGGAAGATTCTGAGAGGAACACTGCCAGAGAGGCAGTAGCCAGAGAGAAAGATACCTTTAACTTCCTCCTGCCATACATGCTTCTTCAAGCTCCAAAGGTTTTTAAAACCTAGCTACCCTTGAGTTCCACACACTTAGCTTGGCCTCCATGCCCACTGCTCAGAGTCCTTTAACCAAGTAAGCCAACTGAGGTCCCTACGTCCCTGTCCATCAGGGGCACAGGCTGTGCCAGGCTCTAAAATACCACACTGCCAGTGTGGCAGTGGCAGAAGACCCAGCCTTCAGCTTCATGGCAGAGGCCCAGAGGGTAAGGGATGCTGGCTAGCCTCGGCACAGCCTTGCTGCAGCAGCAAGCTCAGGATCTGCCCGTGCACATGTGCCACCCAAGGGAGGGCAGGGGCCCAGGTGGGTGGAACAGCTGCATGTGAGTCTCTGTCCTGCCTTACTCTCTCTAAGCTGCCTGTAGTTTGACCAGAGTATGCTGACATTAGCCACCACCAAGGAAGTGGAAGGGAGGCTCTTGGCCACACACAGAGCCAAGACTGACCTGTCCTCAGAGGGCATTGCAAGTTCCTAACCTGGGCACAGAGGCCAAGGAGTATGGACATGATCTGGAGCCTGGGACTAACTGCTATCCCTAGACACCCTGAGTCAGACCTCCTCCCCACCCCACCCAGCTGTCAGAACTGCCCCTGCCCTGGGTGCAGCCCTAGAAGGCCCCACTGCCACCTCTGTACTGCAGTGCTAAGTGATCTACTTCCTTGAGGAGGAGCCCATCTGTTCCCATTACACACTGTGACACCGCTGAAGCAACTCCCTTTCAACAGAGTCTACAGCGGAAGAAACATATTACAACAGCCTGCCACAACACCGCCTCCACCCATACCCTGGCATCCTGTTGCTCTCAGCTGGCTTTGTTACTGCTAGACTCCAGGCCTGTGGATCTCCTTTTCCAGTACCTTCCCTCCCAACTAAACATTACAGTCATCTGGAATACTAGAAAATGGCAGTGCCTGGATCTCACCCCCACCCCAAAGATTCTGATTATGTTGATATGGGTTTCTTTTTTTTTTGTGGGACCGGGATTTGAACTCATGACCTTGCACTTGCCAGGCAGGCACTTGTGCCACGGAGCTATCTCCCTGGCTCCTCAAATAATAATTTTTAAAATAAAGTTTTTCCGGGGTTGGGGAGATAGCTCCATGGCACAAGTGCCTGACTGGCAAGTGCAAGGTCATGAGTTCGAACCCGGGTCACGCCCAAAAATAAATAAATAAAATAAAGTTTTTTCAAAGGCTAACAACAGTTTTTTTAAAATGCACAAGCCGGGGCCGGCGAGATGGTTCAGTGGTCTAAAGCGCCTGCTTAGGAAAGCTCAGGCAACTGTAGGTACTGCGGTTCGATCCCCGGCACACATGCTGCGCCAGCCCCACCACCAGGGCAGGCTGGGCCAGCCACAAAATAAATAAATAAAGAAACAAACAAAACACAACAAGCAAACAAACAAACAAATAAATAAATAAATAAATAAATAAAAATTAAAAAAAATGCGCAAGCCATTTGTGTGAAGTTTGGTGCATTTTCATAAAGTGAACTTAACCCAAGGAATGGGAGTCCAATTAAGAAAAGAATATCCCGGGGCCGGCGAGATGGTTCAGTGGTCTAAAGCGCCTGCTTAGGAAAGCTCAGGCAACTGCAGGGACTGCGGTTCAATCCCCGGCACCACATGCTGCGCCAGCCCCACCACCAGGGCAGGCTGAGCCAGCCACAAAATAAGTAAATAAAGAAACAAACAAACACAACAAGCAAACAAATAAATAAATAAAATAAAATAAAATTTAAAAAAGAAAAGAATATCCCTGGCTCCTGCAGCAGCAGGGTCCTCTTCCAGTCAGTGTGGGCTCCAGAGTGCTCCTTAACCCCTGTTCAGCTTCTGATGGTGGTGTTTGCTTCTACCCGTTTTCAGACTTGACAGTACAGAGTTGAATGGTACATGTTCTTTCACGAGCGACTTGCACTCATGTTCTGTTGTGAGGTGACTCACCTAAGCGATTGCTTATGCCTGTTGCAGTTTGTTCTCTCATCACCACAGAGTAATAATGCCGAACCCTTAGAGTGCTCAGTGATGTAAACAGCCCCTTGTGGCACGTGTGCCACTGCCTTAGAATATTCTACTGTGCCTTTTCTCAGTTTATCCATTCTACTACTGATGGATGTTTGAATTGCCTCTAGTTTGGAACTGTTATGACTGCTGTTGCTATGAATAGTATGTACCATTAGAAGCATATCATACACTCTTTTGAGTATAGGCTTAAAAGTAAAATACATAAGTATAGTTATGAGTATGTTCATGTTCAGTTTTAGTACCCTATACCAAGTAATAATCCAAAATACTGTACCAATGGGCCAGGGAGATAGCTCAGTGGAATAAGGGCTTGCCTGGCAAGAGAAAGGTGCTGAATTCAATCTCTGGTTCCGTACATACACACACACACATACACACACACACACACACACACACACACACATAATTTACACTTTCTCCAGCAATGTGTGATAGTTCTGGTTGTATTGTACCTGTCTACAGTTCCTATTTCGAGAGTTTTTTCACATGGCTGTGTGGTGGTATCACAGTCGTACTGTGGTTTAATCTGCATTTCCCTGGGTACTAATACAGTTGAGCACCTTTTCTTAGGTTGCAAAGTATTTCTTTGGAAGTTAAACTCTGGATATAAGTGGGTTATTTTCTTTAAAGCTCCTTAGGTAACTTGACTGTACCCAAGGTTGAATACCATTGAACTAAACCACAAATTAATGTCTGCTGCTTTCTTTGTCCATTTCCTTCCCTCAAGCTTAGAGCAGTTTGTAGCTAAGGGATCATGTGCACTTGGAGAGAGAATCGCAGATGGAAGCGCACGCACACTACTCAAACATGCCTTCCAGGAAGAAGCAACAGATTGGAGCTTGCAGTTGAGAATCTTCAGGAATGCACCCTCCACTAAGAAGGGTCAGGGGGGCCTGTGGTGTCCACAGCTACCAAAGACATTTCCTGACCACAAAAAGCCCATTGCTGGTCCCCCTAGAGTCCCAGGCAGTCATGTGGAGGAAGAGGAAGGTTCTATGCCAGGTACTTCCCAGTGTCTAGGCCTCGAGAGCAGGACACAGCTCATGTGACCCTGTGGTCAGGCTGGGGACCTAGAGCACTATTCCAGGAACTTTAATGGAGCTGAGGGAGGCTTACTGTCTGTACTCTGTCATGTGGGTGGGAGAGGAGCCAGTGGGGCTCTCCTATAAGGACAGCCCAGCTTTTGACCTTTGTGGTCTTCCCTGTCTCTGTTGTTTCCTCATCTAGAGTGGCCTCTTTACCCTTTATTGAGTCCACACTCTCCCTAGGAGGCCCACCCTCCCCAGGACCTTTCCTGGTCTCCCCCAGGCCCCTGACTGGCATTTCTCTGGGCTCCATGGTGTTTAGAATGAGAGCAGCAGGTGACCGGATGACGTACTGCCCTGTCTCCTTTGTGTCATGGGGTATGCATCTCATCCCACCTCTGGCCCCCCACCCTCCACTGGGCAGCCCTTACCTCACAGTCAGCCAAGTGACATGGCCATTCAGGGTGTTATAGTTGAACAGGCTGATGATACTCCAGGTTCTGCACACAAGAAATTGCAAAGAGTACTCCTGTGGTAAGCAGCTACACTGACTTAAGGTCAGTTTTGCTCAGGGCCAGTCTGTGCCAACAGAAGTACAACAGAGGGTTGGACGGTAGCTCAGTAGAACAAGCACTTGCCTTGCAAGCACAAGGGCCTGAATTCAATCCCCAGTTCCAGAAAAAAAAAGTGCAACAGACCAAGAAAGTGCCAGGTGACAGAAGAGTACTGCACAAGTCTAAGGTTGCAACAACAGCAGGAAGATAGGTGGGCAATAGTTCAGGCTTTCAGAATTTAAAGGCCAGGGAGCCAGGGAGAACGCTCAGGAGCACAAGTGCCTGCCTGGCAAGTGCAAGGACCTGAGTTCAATCCCAGGTTCAGCAAAAAAAAAAAAAAAATTTAAAGGCCAAATCTCTCTGCCTTAGGTACCTCCCATTGAGTCTCTAGGTGTGATTGAAAGGAATGATTGACAGGGTGCTGAGCTATCTTAGGGACCGTTAGCACCATGCTCATCCCAGGATTCACTCTGATCTGATTATGCAATGCAGTGCATACTTATGAGCCTGTAATAAGGTGGAAGTAAGGTAAAGTTGACTAGAAGGTCAATCTAGGAGATCCCAGGTGCTTGTGCTCTTGCCTAGGGCACCAGAGATCACCTAAGCTTTATTATTTTATGGTCTACCTCTCTCAGGACAATAGAAGCAGGAGTAACAGGGAAGTGTTATTTCGAATTAAATGGAGGAAAGGGTAAAGGACAACTCCATTGTTTGTGAATGTACTGACATTTTCTTCAAATAGGAAAGGAAAATACAGAGCCTGGAGCAGCGGAGGCCCAAAGCCAGTGTGCTCCTCACTATGTGTGCACCTGTGCCACACAGGTTGGTGAGAAGCTTCATGCAGTGAGTCTGGAGCTAGATCACCAGGCTAAGGCTGGGATACTGACGCCAGGCCTGGCTGTGCAAAGTCCCCTCAGGCAGAGTGTAGCGTGCTCTGGTGGAGCCCACCCCAGGCGCAGCGCTCAGTGCAAGGGGCAGGCTCATCAGTGCTTGTTGCTTTGAGCTCTCTGAAACAGCACGGTCCTCCTACTGAAATCCTGTCATCTACACAGCATGAGATGAGGGTCCAGAAGGCGCATGGAACATCTTGGGGGTCCTTCCTCAGGGGAAGGTTCAAGCCTGTAGGGACTGGGAACCTCATGGATAGGGGAAAGATGCAATGAAGGCCTCATTGAGTTTTACTAAATTAATACAGAAAATTACTAAAAGTAGCTTCTGCTTCTACTGGCAGACTATGCAGTTAAAGTGATTAGAAAGACAAAGGAGGGAGAGGAGTTAGACTGAGAGAGGCGCCAGGTAACACAATTACCATAAGAATTTATCAGGAAGAGTTCGCTGTAAGGCAGCCAGAAACATAAAGACCAGGAAGACCAGCTCCCCTCACCCACCCAAGAAAATGCAAGGGAGATAAGGGCAGTCACCTGAGGACTCTTATCTAATATGTGACACACACACACACACACACACACCCCTACTGGTACACAAATGTATGTGTGTTCTCACTTTAACATCCCTATATGATTGCACCAGATACAGGTGTTTGTGTCCCTTATTCATTAAGTCCAAGCTGTAGTTCTACAAAGTTCCCCCCCACCCCCATTCATCACAAAAGAACAGGAAGATAAAAGGCCAGAAGAAATGTAGGCAGACATGCCCAGAGAGCAGATGGTGGTGATACCTGGGAGATGGCAAGAAATGAAAAGAGCTTGGGCTGAGAGGTGGAGGGTACTCAGCTCTGATGCCCCCTACCATCCCATGGTAGAGGTCTATCGTTTCTTTTCCATCTTTCCCAAATAAACTGTCTCCTTTTACATTCACCTCTGCCTCTCATTCCTGAAGCTGAGAGTTTCATTCTGGCCAATAGTGTGTCCACACAGGCCGGCGAGATGGTTCAGTGGTCTAAAGCGCCTGCTTAGGAGGGCTCAGGCAACTGCGGGGACTGCAGTTCGATCCCCGGCACCACATGCTGCGCCAGCGCCACCACCAGGGCAGGCTGAGCCAGCCACAAAATGAATGGATAAAGAAACAAACAAGCACAACAAGCAAACAAACAAACAAACAAACAAACAAATAAATAAATAAATAAATAAATAAATAAATAAAATTTAAATTAAAAAAAAATTAAAAAAAAAAAATAGTGTGTCCACACAAGGAGCAGTACGTATAGCCCACCCTGCCTCAACAAAGCCCACCGTGGAAAATACTCTGGGCATAGAGCACCTCATGGCTGATGGTCCAGGTGTAGAAGTTGGGGTTCTTCTGATTAGCCCCAATGGAAGACAGTGCCAACTAATGACTGGAATTTTGTCTGAACCTAGAATGACACAAAGAACCTCTCTCCCGTAGTGTAGGGGAGTTCTGGTTATTTCACATTCTTGCCAACTATTGGTACTTTCTATCTCACCTACATTGGCTAGCTGAGTCTCATAAAAAGAGAGCTGCCTTCCCCTCAGCCTGCTTCCCAGCCTTAGTCTGGATGGGGGTGGGGGTGGGGGTGGGGCAGCCACCAGCATTCCTGCCCTTCCATTCTCTCACCCTGGATCTAGAAAGTCCATGCTGTCTGCCCTTCAAGGCCAAAGCTCTTCTCTCCATATCAAGTGCTCATTCATTCATCAAGTATTGATTGTACATCTTCCTGTGCTGGGCATAGCAGGATTCACTGATGAGTGAGCCACCAGGCCTGTTCTCATGATGCTCATCAGTATTGAAGACATAAATTGTTAACAAATGCATCCATCATGGCACAGCCCAATAGCACAGGCCAGCTCTTGCTCTGCACTGTTCACCTGTGAACATCTGCTTCAAGCACAAGCCCACAGGTCTCCTCATGGAAGCCTCCTTCCTTACCCACACCCATATCCACCCAGCAGAGTGCCCTTCTGTGCCCACAACAGTCCTTGGTTTATGTGCTCCCCACAAAGTCTAAAACCTAAAGGCAGAGCTGGGTCATGCTCACCTGGGAAACTCCTGCCTGGCACAGAGTGCAACCTAGCAGAGGAGTTCTGGTTATGAATGAAATTTCCTGCCAAGATAAGTATCACCTGAGCAAGATAGCTCAGTAGCATAAGCACTTGCCTGGCAAGCTCACGGTCCTGAGTTCAAAGAAAAAGAAAGGTTGAAAAGATAGCTCAGTAGTTTAACTGCCTGCTTGGCAAGCACAAGATCTTGAGTTCGATCCCCTGTACCAAAAAAGGAAAAAGAAATGAAAGTGCAGAAATTTTTTTTAAAAAAGACCAAAAAGAGCTGGGCATGGTGGTACACACCTGTAATCCCAGCACTCCAGAATCTGAGCCAGGAGTATCCTTGTGTGTTTGAGACCAGCCTGGGCTATAAATATAAAGTGAGCTCAGGGGCAGCCTAAACTGTATAGTGAGATCCTGTCTCAAAAAGACAAAAAAAAAAGCAAATTTTATATAATATATATATACTTTACATCTTTTTTGAGACAAGGTCCCACTGTGTATTTCAGGTAGGCCTTGAATTCACTGTAGCTGAGGCTGGCCTTGAACTCTGAGCAATCCTCCTGCCTCAGCCTCCCAGGCATGCATCACAATGCCCAGCTTTACCACAGGTTTGTGTGTGTGTGTGTGTGTGTGTGTGTGTGGTGGTTGTTGGGTTTTTTTGTTTTTGTTTTTTGAAGATTTTTTTTTTAGACTTTATTTATTCATTTATTTATCTATGCTATGGCCAGCTCAGCCTGCGCTGGGGGTGGGGCTGGTGCTGCATGTGGTGCCAGGGATCGAACCGTGGTCCCTGCAGTTGCCTAAGCTTGCCGAAGCAGGCGCTTTAGACCACTGAGGCATCTCGCCAGCCCTGTTGTTGATGTTTTGGTACCAGGAATTGAACTCCGGACCTTCCATTTGTCAGGCAGGCATTTATGCCACTGAGCTATCTCCCCAGCCCCTTTACCACAGTTTTGTTTTTTGTTTTTTGTGGGATCAGGGTTCAAAGTCACGACCTTGTACTTCCCAGGCAGGCACTTGTGCCACGGAGCTGTCTCCCCAGCCCCCTAACACAGTTTTAAAATGAAAAGAATAAATATTTTAAAAAGAAGAACGTTCTGGGGCCAGGGAGATAGCTCCATGGCACAAGTGCCTGCCTGGCAAGTGCAAGGTTGTGAGTTTGAACCCTGGTCCTGCAAAAAAAAGTAAGTAAGTAAATAAATAAATAAATAAATAAATAAATAAATAAAAGAAGAACGTTCTATATTACTGAGAAGTATATGGCAAATGTTTTGATTTAGACAGAACTAGCTTCAGGCCAGGGATTGAGCTCAGTGGCACAGCTCCTGCCTGGCATGTAGCAGGTTATGCGTTTGATTCTCAGTACCAGAGAGAGAGAGAGAGAGAGAGAGTAGATGGAACTGGCTTCAAACAAAAGAAACTTGCATCAGGGAAATACAACTCAGAACCACATAGTAAGATGCCACATCACGTTATTTAGGATGACTATTATAAAACAAAACAACAGGTGGGGAGAAAGGAAACCTTGTACTACTGGTGGGGAATATAAAATGGAAGAGTGTTATGGTTTATGTCTAGTTGTCCCCCCAAAGCATCATGCAATCATGGGGCGGGGACTACTAGAATTTGAGACATGAGTCATGATCCACTAGGATTATGTGTTACAATTGGTTCCTCCCTGGAGCAGGATCTGGGCCTGCCTAGGATATGATTGGCTCCTTCCTAGAGCGGGATCAGGGGCCCATCCTGGGGTATGATGGGTTCCACCCTAGGGCACAACGGGCCCATGTCAGAGTGACTGAGCACAAAGAGACTTTTTAAAGAGCTGTTACTCTCTGCTCCGGTTGGTTGTTCTGCGGCCATGAACTGGATGCCCTCTACCCTGTTCCACTCAGCCTTGGGCCAGCCGAATATGGACTGAAACCTCCAGCAACTGTGAGCTAAATAAACCTTTCCTTCCTTCATTTTGAGTGTCGGGTATTTGTCCCAGCAACAAGTAAAAAGTAACTAAGACCAAGAGCCACTGCGGAAAACAGTATGGGGGTTCTCCAAAAAATTGCTGCATGATCCAGCAGCTTTTAGGAATGGACCCAAAAGAATTGAAAGCAAGAACTCAAAGATAGTTGTCATATTTGTCAGCTTCCCATCACTGTAACACAATGCCTGAGATAATCAGCTTAAAGAAGGGACAGTTCGTGGTAGCACACACCTGTAATTGCAGCACTAAGGAGGCTGAAAACAGGAGGATCACTAAGAGTTTGAGCTGTGTGGTGAGACCCTGCACAAAATAAAAATTAAAAAATAAAAAGTGGTGGGGGAACAGTTCATTTTGACTCTGGTCATTGGCCCTGTTGTCAGCAACCTATTGCAATGAGGTAGTACAGCCTCACAGGACTGCATGGGGAGGAAATTGCCCAGTTCACAGAGAGAGTAGGGGCACAGGCGACCTACTTACTCCAAGTACCCCCCCCCCCACCAAGGGTTACATCAGGCTGGGGACCAGGGACCTTTTAGACCATGGACCTTTTAGAGACCCTAAAGATGCCAGCTGTAGCATTTATCCATCCATTTGTAGCAGCGGTATTTATAAAGAAACAGTGGGTTGAAGTAACCCCAATGTTCATCAACAAATGAGCAGAAAGCAGAATGTGTTAAATGCTACAGTGAAACATTTGGCCTCACAAAGGGAATGTGGGCAGCCAAGCACAGAGTACACCTCTGGAATCCTGGCATTCTGGGAAGTCAACGCAGGAAGACTGAAAGTTTGGGCCCAGCCTGCAAGCCTAGCAGTTTTTTAAGAACTGTCTCAAAATGAGAAAATACAAACGGGCTGTGATTGTAGCTTAATGCAAAGACCTTGAGTTCAGTGTTCAATACTAAAAAAAATGAATGAGAGTTAGGGGTGTGGCTCAGTAGTAGCACACTTGCCTAACACGCATGAGACCTGATGTTGGATCTCCAGCCAGAAAGCAAAACAAATCTGATGCATGCTAGAACAGAGAAACATTTGCAAGGAAGATGAAATTTCCCTCTGAAGATCTGATAATTGGATCTACTGAAACAAACTGACGGGACTGGGAGGAAAGCATACAAATTCAGTTATGTGGTTACACACAGAGCACTCAGAAGTGCTCAAAAATCCAGTGAGATTCAGAGGCTTACATACCCTTTTATTCTGATTCTGGGGATGAACACAGACCCTCGTGTGTGCTAAGAACATCTCATCCTGAGCTGCCCTCCAGCCCCAGAAACTTGTGTACTCTTCATAGAGGAGACGGAAATGGGGTTATAAACTATTTAGTATGATAGTACATTATTTTTAGGAGAACAAAAGAGCTAGAGAGCAAACAGTGGCCTGAGCCAAAGTTCCCCTGAGCTGGGTTGTGATGTCTGGAGTTCAGTGTCTTCCTCTACCATACACCTTAACGTTGTTTGGTTAATGAAAGGCCATTGAGCATTTGTGTTGTTTTTTTTGGTATCAGGAATTGAACTCACAGGGCCAGCGGTATAGCTCAGTGGACTAAGCGCTTGCTTAGGGAAGCGCAGGGGCCAGGGTGTGATTCCTGACCCCGCCTGCCCTGCTGGCCCCACTTTCAAGCATGCTGATCTGACGATGGAGTCAGTGGCGCGCGCCTGTAATCCCAGCACTTGGGAGGCAGGAAACAGGAGGATCACTATGAGTCCCAGCTGCCTAGTGAGACCTTGTACAAAAAGAAAAAAAA
>PVKN010007325.1:0-26848 GCA_004027915.1 Capromys pilorides
AGGTCTAGCCTGGGCTGGCCTCCAAGTCACTTCAGATCCTCTGGCTTCAGCCTCCCCAGTGCTGGGATTACAGAAGTGCATCACCATGCCTAGCTCCTAAACCACTCTCCCCAAACCAGACAGTGACCCAGGAAACTTGGATTAGGGTCATGCATCTGTCTATCTTCTCTAAATGGCTCTGTTTATCTGCACTGTAAGTGCAGAAAGGACTAACTTCAACTTGAATCCACCTCTTAGGTTGTTGACTATTCTCCCAAACATTTTGACAAAGGCCAAAGGACAATGACCCAGGAGCTCCGCACTCAGAGACAATCTGGAGATAGGGAAATACACCAGAGCAGAGGAAACAAGGTATTAAAAGGAAATATAAATCGCCTCACCGTGATCTGCAGAACACAGCGTGCACTAAGCTCACAGCGGCTGGCCTTTCTCTCCAAATACCATCTTTTTGCCAAGTCTTAATTATGTTACTGTTCCTGTTAGTGAGAAAGGGCTGTGAATAGTTAAATCGTTCGGGGAGACCTCTGTTCATTGGGCCAAGGGTTGGGTGCAGGATTGTAGGATTGTGTTTCTCTTAACTGTAAAAATGCTTTTTTTTGGAGACTCAGTCAGATTTTCAAAAGCGAAGAGAAGGCTCAGCCCCCTAACTCAAGGCGACTGTTTTCAAGTCAGTTGACAACTACTTTGCCCAATGAGCTAATTACAAAGGGCTCTCAGGGGTTCTCCAAAGCCAGTCCTGGAGGAGCTCTCCTTCAGAAACGGTGAATGAATCCTTAGCAGCTGGCATACCCTAAACACTATTGACTCTTGAACATATAGTGGAATAAATGTTACTGCTGCTTCAGACGGAACTGCCAAAGTCAGTTTTAAGTCACAGAAAACCAACACAAATTGGTTTGAACTGAAAGGTGCATGCGCTAGCATTAGACCTTGGTGGATTTCGGTGCTGAACCAGAGTCAGCAGGAACCTGACCTTGTCCATTTCTTTGGTTTTTATACCTTTGTGTTCCATCCATTCACAAGCAGGCTTTCCTTAACTGATGTTCAAGCTGTTTTTAGCCATTTTAGTCTTGCATTCTGTCAGCTAGCAGCACCCCAGGGGAAAGAGTACTGACTGAATAGTTTCCCAAAAAAAGAAAAAAAAGAATCCCAGAGCAAATCCCAGAATCCCAGAACTAGGATTCCTTGGCTCTGATTGGCTTAGCGTGAGGTCACAGGTCCAGCCTTGAGCCAATCCTGGTGGGCCAAATAATGCATTGCACTTTTTGCCCTCCTCTGGACCACGCCTACCTCTGAGACCAAGGCCCTTGGCCGAACATTTGAGCTTGGCTAAGGTGGGAGCGGTGCAGTTTTCCAGGAAAATAACCAGGTTGTGAAGTCAGGCGATGGGAAAAAGAGTGAGGAGGAAAGATAGATGCTAGACGGGCAAAAAGCAATGCAGGTTCCTAAAACTTTCCCTCCAAGCTATTTCCAGAAAAGAAGTTGTTACTAACTGAGGGACTCCGTGTGATTTACAAGCACAACTCAGACATTTGCTTAGATAGCTGAGGTTTCAAACATGGCCTGTGTTGGCTACAACATTTTAGAAATATTTTCTGCAAATTGTACTCACCCACATGGTTTGAAGCTTGGGGTTTAAAAAATTTTTTTTTCTTTCTTTTATTAAAAAAAATTTTTTTTTCACTTCTTGGAACAAGTCCTTAAGAAAAAGAGGAACAGAAATGCCACAGAATGATTCGAAACAGACAGATGACTTCGAGAGCAGCTGGAGATGACAAATTAACACACAGTTGACATTCCTTCCTTTCTGATGACATTTCTCATGTCCAATAATATGCTCAGGGTTCTGCTCTAATGACTTTGTTCATAAGTGTAGAAGCAATAACTGCCTAATGCAGAAACACACACACACACACACACACACACACACAGGTAGTCAGGCCTGCCATTCGGCTCATGGTGGTAACATCACCCTTTGGTGCTGTCCATATCCTAAGCTAGCCCCATTTCACAGATGGAAAAGCTGAGGCTAACCAGGTTCCAGCCGATGCAGAGTGGAGCTAGAAATTAAACCCCTAGGTCTCAGACCTCAAAATCCTCATCACGGACAACTCCATTTTCTCCACTCTACTCTATTAATAATTAATTAATTGGTTAATTTTTTGGTACCTGGGATTGAATCCAGGACCTTACGCTTGTCAGGCAGGCACGTATGCCACTGAGCTATCTCCCTGGCCCCTACTCTATCATTTAAACTTTATTTATTTTATGTTATGGCCAGCTCAGCCTGCCCTGGGGGTGGGGCTGGCACAGCATGTGGCACTGGGGATCGAACTGCAGTCCTTGCAGTTGCCTAAGCTTGCCTAAGCAGGTGCTTTAGACCGCTGAGCTACCTTGCCCGTCCCTACCCTATCATTTAAAGATTTCTAGAATCAGCCATATAAGAAATGAAGTGCTGCTTATGAGGTTTCATAGCCTGCTTCTTTGCTAGACCACATTTTTTCGTGTTACTGAACATGTGTCTACTGGGGGCCCTGCACTGAGATGCAGAGATGAGGACTGACATACTAGGTTAAAGCCCCATCTTAAAATGCATCACAGGCACAATGAACCATTTCCCTGCTCTTTGTTTTTGATCTTAGCATAAATTCTTGGAATTTCTAGATCAAAGAGATTGTGTATTTTAAAGGTTTCTATCTATTGCCAAATTCTTCTTCCAAAAGGTGGGCCCAGTGTGCAACGCCACAGCTATGCATGAGTTCCCACTTTCTCACTTTGTCCCACTGTGCCCGTTGCTTGGAGATTCCTAATCAGGAGCTAATATGGGGACCCTTTCAAAGCAGAAATCATTTAACAGTATTCAAATGGCTTCATGCAAATGCAATGGTAAAAAAAAAAAAAAATAGCTCCGTGATCATTTGCATTTCTGCCCTTGCCACAGGGTACGGGACTGTCACCTGAAACATCAACACAGCTCTGCAGACAAGTCTGCCACTCAGGGGAGTGATGGGTTGATCTCAGTAAGATGATGATGCAGCTGACTGCTGTAAGGAGCCTCACTCAGGACTCTGAGTGGCTGTGGGACCTGTCATACCTAACCTCTCACCATGTCTACAGTGCCCTGCTTTGGGGTGCTGACCGTGGCTGTTTTATGAGCCAGGGTTGACTCTGATTGGAGCTGACCTCTGGCCTCTAATATAGCTGGACTCAAAACACTAGAGACTAGGTCCTCTTGCAGCAGATTGAATTAGAAGGGTTGAAACAATGGACGATAGGCAGAGAATGGCTGAGCCCATTGGTGGGAAGGGAAGGGAAGGGAGACGCCCAGGGAAGATTCTGTAGTCTGGAACCACAGGGTTCTATGTCAAGCCTGGGCTTAGAATGTCACAGTTCCTCAACAAGTTCTTGTAGTTGAGTCAATGAGTAGATTTGGTCCCAAGGGGCCTCTCTCTCACCACTCCACCCAGCACCCTTCCTACTTCCGGACATCAACCCTATTTCTTTGCTCACCTCCCTAGAATGAATTTTAACCAGGGAGGCTGCTGTTGTAAATCTGGTAGAAGGAAGCGGATTCTCCAGGAAATGGGACAGGGGTCTGCTGTCCTAGAGCTCAGCCTGGGACCTGGCTGGGGCTGAAAGATCTCCTTTCAACTGATGGGTCCTGGAGCATCATCCAAGCAAGGTCAGGGCCCGGCTCTGCCCAGGGGTCTGAACCTGGAGGAGGGGGGATGGGCGGGTGTAGAGTGGACAGCTGCAGATGCCTGGAGGGCAGTCAGGAGCCCCGCGGGGAGGCAGCAGCTGCATCCTGACTCATCTTCTTCCTCAGGCAGGGTGGCTCAACTCCTCTCTAACTATAGCTAGTCCACAAGCTGCCCGTAGGTCCTTTCTTTTTCTGTTTTTTCCCCTCATAGACCCCCAACTACATACTGATCTCTGTAACAGTCTTTGCTCATAGGCAGAGGAGAAAATGGAACCAGCGCCACTCCCAGACTTTGGGGGGACTTTTCCCGAGTCCCTGTTCAGCTTGGGGGGCTGACAGTTACGACACAAGACAAAGCCCCTCTGCTCTGTGTCCTAATCCCATCTGGGGCAACCTGACCTCTGTGAGACCATCTGATATCTGGGTCCACCTGTCCTTAGCCCCTCTCTAGATCCTCACCCACTCTGGTTGAACTCACTATAGAATTGAAGCCACGGCATTGGGGTGATTACTTTATTTGCCATCTGATCATTCAGTCTCAGCTATTTATTGAGCAGCTATGTGGTACACCACTCTGTTCTACAAAGGTGGGACAAATCAGACCCCTGCCCTCACCATGGAGATTGTAAGCAGAAGTCCCAAAGCAGAATAAATAAGCAAATCATGTGGGTCAGTTGTCAGTGTGCTGTGGAAGAAACCAGGTAAGGAGGATTAGGAAGAAGAGGCGGGTGGGTTGGAACTGTAAAACAGCAAACCGGGAGCAGCCACGCAGAGAGGAGACTGGAGGAGAGAAAGGACTGAGCAACGCGTGGAAGCCACTCTGTGGTCTGAGGAAATGTGTTCCGGCCAGGGCCACTGAGGCAGAAGCCGTATGTGCGGGGTTTTGGAAACCACTACAGTGAACGTCTGACCTCTCATTCTCTACCTTCTATCTGTATCTGAGAAATGGGGATAACAATGAGAAACACCGACGAGACAGCCATAACAGAACCCATCGTGCGTAGCCAGTGTTAACTCTGTACCCTGTCAGATCACAGACAGTGGGGATGTAACTGCCAGCAAGTCCAATGGGCGGGCGGTGGCACCAGCCGAGGATTAAGAGCATCTCAGAGCATCATCGCTCCAGCTCTGTCATTTGGTAGCCTGGTGACCTTGGGCAAGTTTACGTAACCTCAGACTCCTGGCTTTCAAGAGGAATAATAATAGCAACTCCATCAGCGCTTGAGTGAGAGGCCTACGAGAGAGGAGCCTGGAATGCGCCCAGGAGGGGGGCTTGGCCCTGCACACGCAGGCCGTGAATGGCAGCTATTTTTTGGCTGAAGCCATGGGGAGAGGCTTTCTTTCTTTTGTAGGCCAGCTACACTGGCAGGATGGGAGTGTGGAGCTGTGAGCTGCCATCTGTGGGAGGCCCTGCCCGCAAAGGAAGCGAGCCCAAGGGCAGCAGCGTGGAGGGGCGGGCGAGGAGCCACTCTCGGTGACTTTCCTTGGTGATGTAGTGCAGCGTCCAAACAATCACAATATGGAACAGAAAATTTGGGAAACCACTGAGTTATAGGATGTTACAGCACAGGTTCTCTCATGTCCTGGGTCCTCACTGACCTTGAAGGGCTAAGGCAATCCTTGTAGCCCAAATTTTCTGTTCAAGGAGATTATAGGACCACAGAGGAAAGGGATAGATGATGTATAGTGTGCCTAAGGAGAGTCACCTAGAGAGAAAACATTCTCTTGGGCTTTCACAGACAGCAAACTGGTCAAGCAATGGCTGTGACTCATCCAGATGGCTGACACTGACAACAGTCCTACAAAGCACTGTACATGGGTTCAAAGTAAATCCTGAGAGGATTTGACTGACCTTGGGAGATACAAAAGTTCCATGTTTTGTTATGCAGGTCTTGCTTTAACTTGCCCTTAAACACCCAGCAGAAAAGTTTAACCATGAGGCATAAAATGTAAAGGTAGATTAGTATGCTGAGCTGTACAAGGCTTTAAATCAACAGCTTGTGACATTGCCAGTTCTGCCAGTAATGCATTGCAATTATGGAATACTGGCCTATGTATACAACTACTTTCTCTTAGTTCAATGAGAAGAAATTTTTTCTACCAACAATGATTAGAAAAATTAACATGTCTACACCCTGTGCTCTGTATAACTACCATGAGGACAACAATATGCATTGTATCAATTATTGGGAGTGTACTACTATCGTGTTTCTGAAAAAAAAAAAAAAAAAAACACATTAAAAACTCATTACCATGGGGTTATGCCAGACACACATTTCACATATGTAAACACAACTCTACTGCTTATCTTGGTAAGGAGGAATCCTTAGGGAGCCTGGGACTAGGTAAAAGGCACAAGTGCCATCCCAGCCTGGGAGGACTGATATTGTCCCTCCAGGGCTTCCATAGCAGAGGGAGCAGAACACCCAGCATCCTTCTCAGCAGGATGGCTTTCCCATGCTCATCTCAATGCTCACGTACTAGGATCCCCTTTTTAATCCCACCTACCCACCCAAATTCACCATTCTGCACATGAGAGCTGGGAAGATAGCTCAAAAGCACAAGCGTCTGCCTGGCAAGCCCAAGTTCCTGAGTTCAATTCCTGGTTTAAAAAAAAAAAAAATCTGCACATGAATATGTTGTTGGAGAAAGGACATGACAGCAAAAAGTCACTCTGAATCATATGCTTTTAAAAGAATCTTTGTTTCATATAACACCAGTGCTAAAAATAATTAGTCATATGCCTCTGAGTGAAAAGCATTGTTTATTCATTCTAGGGGCAGTTCCAGCTGTACTGCAGGTGCAGAGCCCAGTAGAACAGTGCTTGCTGGACAACCTACAGCCCACTGAGTAGATCCGAGTCCCATTCACACAAGTAGGTCTTCAAAGGTCACACTGCTTCTCTAGTTCTTCTGTACAAGTTACGCATACAGGCATGGGTTTCCAGCTTTCTGCATGACTAAGTACCACTTTCTAGGAAACTGCTAAGTGAGTGACTACAATATACTGGTCATAACTAAAATTAGCGTGTCACCAGGGTATACCAAGAACTCAGCTGCAATGTGCTGGAAGTCTGGTTCCTGCCTGATTCACCAACAGTAACAGTCTTTCCATTCCAGTCAAGAAGTGGGAACTAGTGGTTGTAGGTAGGACGGATGGTCTCTGGCCTTGACGAAACATGCTGTATGTCCAAAGTATTAGAAAGCTACTATTTTAGGAGCTGGAAATTCACAAATCCCCTTTCGAGGGTGCTTTTTGCCCAACCTTGATTTCCCTGATATACAGGGCTGCTCTTGAGTCACTACAGGTCACCCACACGGCACAGTTTGCATCACTAGCATCCATAAGTAACGTGGCCCTGAACTGAGAATCCCTGGGACTTTCTACCTTCACATAGTAGCCATTCATTAAGATGCAGATATATGGTGCATGTATCGGATCCAGGGCATAAAATAGTAATCTGGTCTGTCTGCATATGCCTTGTCCGCAGAGAGGTTACAATCCGGTGCCAGAAAAAGAGATTACATTTGCAAACAGCATACACTTACAAAATTGTAGGTGCTTACAAAAAGTAAACCAGGTACCTAAGTGGAGGCTAGCAGGGGAAGCCCTATTTTAATGAGGTGGTCAGGGCAGGTGTATCAGCCCATCGGGCCCAGCAACCATGCATGCTACTGGGGTGGAAGGAGGTGATCTGGGAAAGACTTTTGCTTTTGAGTAAAAGGAACAGGGCTTGAAGGCATGCTGGCTTCCTGTTTTCTCCCAGTTTGAACATTGAAATGAACACCAGAGCGGCAGCCATCAGCTTATGAGAACCCAGAGATTTGCACCCTGGCGCTGCTCCATTGACAAACCAATTCTGAAATCACCTGAGCCACATCATTTTTTTTTTTTTAAAGAAAAATGAACTATATTTTTAACTTTTTTTGTTGTTGGTTAGTGCTGGGGGGCACAACTCAGGGCCCTGGGCATGGGAATCATACCTGGTTCCAACCCTCTACTTTTTAAATGGCATTGTTGATGAGGTGGTCTCCTGTTACTTGAGGCCAAACATATTTTTAGGTAATTTCAGTAGGTCACGATTACTGTTCCCTCCCCTATAACAGGGGTCACCATATAAATGACCATGCCCCCCCCAGATGGCATGTCCTTGTCCATCCTCTGACATATTCCTTGTTTCTATCAGTGAACTGTCAGTAGAAAACACAAATGCCAACCCTGGCCAAAAGCTTCAAGAGAGATTGTACAATTGGGTTTTCTTACTCGCTCTTTCCCAGGTATCATAAACTCAGCATGCCCCAAATAGCAGTTGCTCTCTCAGCCTGTGCCCCAGAAAGAGAGAATCATGCAGCAGAGCTACAGCAGCTCAATGGAACCAGCATAAAATGAATTTTTGTTGCTGTCGTTGGAAGCCACCAAGCGTGGGGTCACTTGTTACTGGGGCAATGCCAACTGATAACATAAAAAATGGCACCGTTACTGAACGGCAGGGATGAGGGGTGAGAGGGATGGTACTCCCTGGTGAACGGCTTCCTGTGACAGTGACAACAGCGTGGAGGCCTCGAGCACGGAGTGCGGTCAGTCATGCAGAGAATCAGGTGAAGTCTTCCAGGTCAGGGAGCCACATGCTCAGTGATCTGGACCAGGAAAGCACTTGGCAGTTCTGAAGGAGTGGGAAGAGGAAGGTTAGCATGACCCAGTTCAAGCTCCCTGTTCGCAGGCCTCTTGGCTTAGACTCCTGTTGCTAGCGCCACTGTTTGTGGCCTTGCTCACCCAACTCAGCCTCGCTGTCCCCGAGCGACCTCCTCCCAAAGGACTCAGCCTCACATCCACCTCTGGATCACCCCGCTCTTAGCTACAGGGTGTGCTAACTTGCACACCTGTAACCCCCTGTGCTGAACTTGCTCAGATTTCGATGACTGTAACCAATACCTGAGATAAGCAACATAGAAAGAGGAAAGGGTACTCAGGCTCACAGTTATGGAGGCGTCAGTTCATGGTCCAGTGGCTCTGTTGCTTTGGGCCTATGGAGACACATCCTGGTGGACCTGTTCCCATAACAGTAAGAAAACCAGTAGAGAGGAAGAGACCCACAATCCCCTTTGAGGCCATGCAGCCAATGGCCTAATGGCTCCCATCATCCCCAGCTCTTAAAGGTGCAGAGAGCACCAAGCTGGGGACCAAGCCATTGACATAGGAGCCACTGGAGGACACTTTAGTCCCTCTCAGCTCCAACTCCAGGCACTGAATGCCAGGCTCGACCCCCCCCCCTAGATCCACAAGCAAGTTGGGTTTCCTCTGTATCTTGCTCCTCGGGCTCATGGTACGTGGCTCCAGTTCAGCATCAGGGAAGCAGCCATCCCTCCACGTTTCTTAATTGGTGGCCACACAGCTTGTTAAGCTTAATTAATGAGTCTTTATCAACTCATTTCTGATGCCTTGGTGGAAAGTGGAAACCTATACACAGGTTGGAAGAGCAGATGGGTGGGTGTTTTCTTGTGGTTCTCAGCAGTCGGCTGTATTCCTGGTGGGCACTCCTTGGACAGTTGGTCCAAAACGGAAATTGCAAACTTGCTCAGCCAAGTGATGTATCTGCTCCTAAATCTCGCGAGGCAGGGTGGATGCCCAGCTGCCCCTGGGCCGGCCCTCTAGAACCTGCCCAATTCTCAGCCCAAAGCAACTCCTCTTCTCCTTCTTGTTCATGTTCTTTCTCCAGAGGCCTCTCAGTTCTTCATCGACTTCCTGCCCTGGGTCTCCAAGAGACTTGGGTCTTGCTAATAAATCTTGTCTTATTCGAGCAGGTCCAAGTGCATGCTATGATTCCTCATGGTCCAAGATGTTCAAACTGGACCACTTGCCCTCAGCTTGGCCCACAGCTGCCAGGTGGAGGAGACCAGGGTGCGTTGCTAATTGGAGAAGCGCTGCCCACCAGCTCCAAGCTGGCCCTCTGGGAGGGGCTCTCCATAGTGTAGTCCAGGTGACCTTTGCAGAGAGCAGCCAGGTGAGGCCAGGGGAGGGGAGGGGAGGAATGGAGAGACAGAGTTGGAGGTTGCAAAGAGAGGGAAAACGTGGGCAGCTCTTCCAGAATCCACAGGTTGGCATCCTGTGGGCCCTCTCCACCTTTTTTGAATATGTTTTCATGGGCCGGAACTGTGGTTTAAAAACAAAATCGTTGGATACAATTGCTTGTGTATATGGCAGGGGTAAACAAGGGACCCAATTTAAAAATGGGCAAATGAACTGAATCAACACTTCTCCAAAGAAGAAGTATGAGGGGTCAATAAGTTCTCTGACATAATGTTTAGCATCGTTCGCCACCAGGGACATGCAAAATGAAAACAACTCTGAGATTCCTTCTGAGCCCAGTTAGGCTGGCTGGCATGAAAAACAAGTAATACTGAGCATGTGGGGGCAACAACTATGTCTATGTTGGTGGGAACGTAAACAAACACAACTGTGGAGGCCAACGTGGCGATTCCTCCACACACTTGAGCACAGACATTACATTTGGTCCACAAAGCTACCGCTTCCCGGCTCGTTCCAGACAGAGTCAGAGCCATCAGGTGCACGCGCATAGCCATGTTCACAGCAGCCCCATTCCTAATAGTAAAGGTCTGTGGTTTAAAAACCGCCTAGACGCCCATGACTAGATGGGTGGCTAGAGAGGACAGCGGAACAGTTACACAACGAAAGTCATTTGGTCACAGAGAAGAACGGATTCACAACATTTTCAGGGAAATGGAAAGATCTCGGGCTCGCAGTGTGAAGCGAAATTAGTCAGGCACAGAAATGAACTATGACGTGGTTTTTCTCACTGGAGAACACTACAGCATAAGTAAAGAGTGAATGAAACCAAAGGGGAAGGGTGGCAAATGGGCTGGAGGGCAGACTCTTAGGAGATGGGAAGGGGACGGCAGAGTGGGGCACAGACAGGGTGTGGGGGAAAGGGGGATGGGTGATCATCTAGACACATGTATGCACCGGCTCCCCAAATGAGTGTAACTATTGCAGATAGCAAGTGTATGTCATCATTAGCAACAACCAAAGGAAACATGCCTTTGAGGTAAAGGTGCCCATTTCTGTTTGCTGTGCCCCTTGTCACCCACAGGCACACGTGCGACAGCCTCCCTCAGTCCCTCGCATCCTCGCACAGGCAGTCTGATTCTGTAGCCGACCGTTATTTGCACTTTATGCAGGAAGAAAGGTGAAAGGGGTCAGAAGGCTCTGTCATTCCGTGCGACCGTGACTTTGACCCTGAGATGTTCCTGCAGGAGTCCTCCTGCCTCAGCCTCCTCATAGTTCCCTCTGATCCTCATTCTAGTGCATTGAATGTGCTAAGCCAGAAACTGTGTGCAGGGTGGGTATGGTGGTGAGCACCCCTATAATCCCTGATGCAGTTGAGGCAGGAAGGAGGGCTGTCAATCTCCAGCCTAGCCTGGGCAACTTAGTGACTGTCACAGTTTGGGGTTTTTGCAAAGGGAACAATATAATTCAGGACATATTTTATAATGTTAGTTTATAAGGAATAACCCAACAACTATATGCAATGAGTGCAGGAAATCTGTTCACACACTAAATACTAAAGAATCCACCTAGGGGCCTCGATCCTAATGTCCTGCATGAGTCTAGATGGAAACCTACAGCTCATAGCAATACCTCTCAGCAGTCCAGCTGGAGGCCTGGAGCCCACGACAAAGTCTCATGCAGGTCCGCTTCATGGATCTGTGCTAGAAAGGCCCAAAGGTCAGTGGTGGGAGCTAGGAAGTCTATGTCAGCAGGATGAAGGATCTGCACTAGCGGGCTGAGGGGTCTGAAGTGGAGCCAGGAAGCAGCGCTCTAGGTAAGCACCAGAGCTCCCCCAAAAGTACCTCAGCCATCCTCAGCAACAGTGAGGTCCCGAGCTCCTCCAGTGATGAGGAAGGCGGGTTCCCATCAGGAAAGCCAGTGTGACAAGCTTCTCCATGAGGCTGAGCAGCGCACCATCTTCCCCTCTGCAGCCAGGAATCAATGCTCAAGATGAGGACCAGAGCTCCACCTAAGTTTATCGGGAAAACCAGCATGACAGAGTCCTCCAGCAGAACAGCCCAAGGGAACTGGCAGCTTCCAGCAGCTCCACCAGCTTTTCCAAACAGCATCCCTAACAGCGTTTTGCAGCTTTTTATGTTCTGCCTTTATGTGGCTGGCACCAGGCCTCAGGTGGGCCTCCCACACCCAGCACCACGCTAATTTAATTCAGCTGGGTGTAACAAGTTGCCCACCAGACAGAAATCCACTACAGTGACCTAGCAAAATCCAGTCTCAAAAAGAAAAAGGAGGCTGGGGATGTAGCTCAGTGCAAAGGCCCTGGGGCCAATACCTGGTACTAAAAACAACTGTGTGGAGACCTGTGCTGGGAGTGAAAGCTTCCCATCCCTTCCCGTGTTGTGTCAGGCTCGTCCAGGGAGGGGGACCCACTGCGTCTCACTGGTGGCTGGGGTGAGGAGGAAGACGAGCCCAATTCCTCTTCAGAAGGGAAAAGGCATCTCAGGGGAATCATTTCCACCTGGACCATCCGGCTTCCTGTGGGAAGAGAGACCAAGTTCTCTGCCTAAACTACAGAGGGCAGGAAGACACCGTGCTTGGGATTGCCACAAACAGGGGCCACTGTGCCTGGCCTCAGAGAACCACAAGGGCAGCATCCCGGGCTCAGCCTGAACTTTTGACCCCTTTGTCTACTCTCATTACTGGAGCGGGCAGGATTAATTCCTTGACCTGCTTTCCTGTCCTTTTTAGCTGCCACAGAGCGTTCCAGCTTCCCCGGGGTTCTCTCAGTCACATTAGCACCAAAGATCTTGGCCGAGAGGTACTGCATGGCATAGCATTTGAACCCAAAGCCTATCTTTGCGCTGAGGGAGGAAGGTTCGGGGGTGGTTTCTTTTTAGCTGTTCCTAAGATGTCCTTTCCCTAAAATTGTTCAACAAAGCAACTGGACACAGGCCAAAAAAAAAAAAAAAACCACAAAATTGCCTACTTTGAGAACAAGCAGAGATGGAAATGAAAACAAGCTATCACGTTGTACCTGGTACATTAGGATAACATTAAACCAGATCCCGCCAAGTGCTGGTGAGGACTTCAGGAATCCTAGACGCTCCGAAGTTGCTGGTTGCGAGACTTTTCTAACACAGCAATACCTATAAGGGATCGTTAAAATCCTGGCTGCCCATTGATCTAGGAGTCCCATTCCTGGGAAATTATCCAAGGGAAATAAATGGTTTCAAAGAAGGGAAAAGCTGCCTACAGAGAGACCTTCCACACAGCACACAGACAGGTTGGCAAAATAGCCCGTGGGGTGGTAAATCCCCGGGCCGGGTTCAGCCAGCCGCCTGGTTTTCGTTCGCCCGGCAAGCCAAGAATGCTTTTTGTTTTGTTAGAGTGTTCTTAACACATCATTAAAATAAACAAACAAGGGGAAAAAAGAACATATGAAGCGTATTGACCCCTAGAATGTTCACTATGTTGTCACCCATGTGAAACTGCCGTGAGCCCGGGGATAGGAAGGAAAGGCACGGGAGTGATTGGCAGGAGGTACTTTTCTTAGAGGAATTTCTTTTTGGACTAGGGATGTGGCATGGTAGCAGAGTGCTTGCATAGCACACGTGAAGCCCCAGCTTTAATGCCCAGAATACACACACATACACACACACACACACATACATGCACACACACATACACACACATACATGCACACACATAGGCACATGCACATCCTTCATTTCAGAAAGCATTCAAAAGTTCAAAAGGAGTTTCTTAGGTAAACCCAGTATTCTTGTGGTAGAATAGTATAGAATAGCATACAATTTTTAAAAATGATACGACAGGGGCTGGGCAGATAACTTGGTGGTCCAAGCGCCTGCGTGGCAAGAACAAGGACCTGGTTGGATCCCTGGTACTGTATGTCATGGCAGCCCCAGAACCCCGGGTACGACATGCTGGCCACCAAAGTTGGGTGTGGTGGCTCACGCCTGTAACCCCAGTACTGGGGAGGCTGAGACAGGAGGATCACTACAATGGTGAACTGCATAGTGAGATGCTGCACCAAATACATAAATAAATAAATGAAAAAAACATTACAAATAGATGCTACAGGAGTCTGTATTTTCTAGATGGAAAGTCGGGCATGACATACCGACTCACAGAAGAACATGAGAGAGTAGATGTTCACTGTGATCTCTCTCATGTGTAAGTTGTGCGCCAACCATCCCTACGTACCACACAGAGAGTAATCGGGACCAGCAGACAGATATATTTGAGTGGCGATCTCTGGGTGACGGTATTTGAAGTGAATTTTATCTACTTCTTGCTGTTTGATGCCTTGTAGTATTCTCAATGGTCCTTTACTTTTATTTTATTTTATTTTTTATGTTTTAACCCAGACCCCTGCTTATGTTAGCCACACATTCTAGCAAGAACCTATGCCTCCAGCCCAATTTATTGTTTTTTTAAATCACAAAGAAAAATACTTTCACAGGAGCCGGGGTGGGGAGGTAAGGGGGTGGGGGGTGGGGAGGTTGGATCCCTGGGCCTTGAGGGCCAGCCCCACCCCCAGGGCTGAGACTGCAATTGAGACTGGGTGTGGTGGTGTGTGCCTATAATCCCAGCTCTTAGGAGGCTGTAAACAGGCGGATCACTATGAGTCTGACCTAGCAGTGAGACCTTGAACACCCTGTAGATCCTTCCCTAAAATACCAAAAAAAAAAGACAGAAAGAACTATGCTTTCATAGAAACTCCTGTAAAATGATTAAAATGCATTTTATGCTGGGCGTGGTGGCGCATGCCTGTAATCCCAGTACTTGGGAGGCTGAGGCAGGAGGATCGGTGTGAGAGATTGGACCAACCTGAGCTACAAAAGTGAGCTCAAGGCCAGCCTGAACTGCACTGCAAGACCCTGTCTCAAAAAGACAAATAAATAAATAAAATGTATTCTATAATATTGAAAAAAAAGTGGCAGCCGAGGTGTGGTGGTGCACACCTCCCAGAACTCCAGGAGGCTGAAGCAGGAAGATGGCAAGTTTGAGCCCAGCCTGGGCAATTTAGGGGGTGAGTGAGACCCTTTTGTAAAGTTAAAAAAATTAAAAAGAACTAGGGACACAGTCCAGTGTGAAAGCCCCGTGCTCATTCTTCAGTACTACAAGAAAAAAAAAAGTGATTTACAAGGCGGCCAGGAGGTCAGAGATTTTCTGTCCCTGCCAGTGAGACCCTCAAGTCACCTCCTGTAGCCTCAGCTCTCAGACCCAGGTCCAGGGGATTAGGATCAAGGGGACAGAGTGTAGCAGTGGCTTTGGGTGTCACATTTAAGAGACCCCCATCCGCACTTACACTGGACATTCTAATGCTTGTCTTTTTTTTTTGTTCTTCTGAAACTAGGAATTGAACCCAGGGCCTTGTACACTCTAGGCAAGCACTCTGCTATGACTTTAAAAATAGAAATTAGGACGCTGAGGAGATAGCTAGGTGGTTTGAGCACCTGCCTGGCAAGGGCAAGAACCCCAGTTGGATCCTTGGTACTGCATGCTGTGCCAACCACCAAAACCAGGCATGTTGGCACACACCTATAATCCCAGCACTGGGAAGGCTGAGACGGGAGGATCACTGTGAGTCTGAGCTGTGTAGCAAGACCCTGTACCAAATAAATAAATAAGATTTTAAAAAAACAGGAGCTGGGCGTGGTGGCGCACGTCTGTAATCCCAGCACTTGGGAGGATGAGGCAGGAGGATTGGTGTGAGTTCAAGACCAGCATGGGCTACAACAGTATGCTCAAGGCCAGCCTGAACTGCATAGCGAGACCCTGTCTCAAAAAGACAAAAGTAAATAAATAAATAGGGATTAGTGGTAAAAAGCAAATCTGTGGTGAAGAAGACATTAGAATTTTACACAAAGACAAGATTGGCATTAATCATCTTTTCCTTTGTCTCCAATCTGGCTTGCCAAAGCCGTATTACAGGTTTGGTCTCTATGTCTGTCTCTATATCTCTCTGTCTGTCTGTCTCTGTATGTCTCTGTCTCTCTGTCTCTGTCTCTATCTCTTTCTCTATCTCTCTGTGTCTGTCTGTCTCTGTGTCTGTCTGTCTCTCTCTGTATCTGTCTCTCTCTCTGTATCTGTCTGTCTGTCTGTCTCTCTTTGTCTCTCTGTCTGTCTGTCTCTGTATCTGTCTGTCTCTGTATCTGTCTGTCTGTCTCTGTCTCTCTGTCTGTCTCTGTCTCTGTTTCTCTTTGTCTCTGTCTGCCTCTGTCTGTCTGTCTATCTGTCTGTCTGTCTCTGTCTCTCTGTCCTAGGAACGGACCCCTGCACTGTCACACCCAAGGCAAGTGTTTTACCACTGAGCCATACCCCAGCCCTGATTCCTATTTAAAATGCTGATATTTCTTTATCATGAGACTTTAGCTTAGCTTTTCTTTATTTTTAAAATTCTTCATTAAAGTATTAGGTATCTTGCTACTGAGTTTTGGGGGCACCCTTAAAAATACCAAATATCAAATTAGACACTTCCAACAGAACTTTATAGGCTATGAATTGTATTTCAGTAAAACTACTTAAAAACCTTTATTTGTAGATACTGAAACTTAAATTTTGTGGGTTTTTTTGGTCTTTTTGAGACAAGGTTTCACTATGCAGTTCAGGCTGGACTTGAGCTCTCAAGGTAGCCCAGGCTGGTCTCCAATTTATAAGGAGCCTCCTGCCTCAGCCTCCAAACTGCTAGGGTTACAGGCATGTTCACCATACCTGGACTATTGTGCAATTTTCACGTATCACAAAATGTTCTTTAAAAGAAAATTCCCCCAATAATTTATAAGCCAAAATAAATAAATAAATAAATAAATAAATAAACCGCCCTTAGTTTCTGGGCTATCCACAAACAGATAGAAGCTATTTTTGTTTGCTTTTTAGATTCTGGATTTAAATTTTTTGGACACTGAGTTTTGCTAAGTCATTAGCATTCCCCAGCTGAGCTTAACTTCTTGATCCTCCTGCCTCAGCCTCCCAGAGTGCTGAGAGAACCGGCAGGTACCACTACTCCTGGCTGCTACTGGAGTTTTTTTCCTGCTTCATTTCCTCTAGGCCACAAGCTAAGGGTAGTTTTCACATTTACAACTGGTGGGGATGGGGCGGGGCAGAAAGAAGAGGATTTGTGAAATTCCCCGAGATCCCAGGTACAGCGCTAAGACTTAGTCACATCACGGTGTGCTTAGCAAAACGCCAACCAGGAGCCAAGCCGCGGGGGAGAAGCCCAGGTCCCTGGGGCCCTTTCGAGGAGGTCTGAGGCCCACTTTGGGGTGCCCAGGCTCCCGGTGCGGGGCTGCTGAGGCAGGGCAGGAGCATCTGCCGGCGCCTCTCCCCTGTGGCGCCCAGTCGGTCCTCTCTGCAGCGCGAATCCCCCACCTCTTGCTCCTATTTCTCAGCAGAGTTTAATTACCATCTAAGCGGCCACCACCTCGTAGTTTATCTGCTTCATTACGGCGCGACAGGGCTGTAAAACTGCCGATAATCCTGCCTCTCTGGGCAGGAGGGTTGCAGCCTTATCAGACACCAGCTGCAATAATTAACCATGCGAGGAAATAAAAACAAATATCAGGCAGCGGACGCCTCGTGGGTGACCCGCAGCCTCCGACTGAGAAAAGCCAGTTGGCTCGGCTAGTTATCGCTCGGCCTCCACGCCCACCGCGGTTTCCCTCAATCTCTGAGCCTCCGTTTCACTTACCTGTTCCCTCCACCCTTAACCCATCCTGAGTTTCCAGGCTTCCTGCACACTCGGCCTTGGAAATCTCTTCCCCCTGGCCCAATCTTAATTCCTGCCGCATTCTTCCGCTGTGGTTGGTGACTGTGATTCACTGAAAGGTAATTTATGGGAGGATTAGTTAGGATAAGGAACAACCTGAGGCCCAACAGTAGCCAGCACAGTCCCTGTAATCCCAGCGTGCAGGGAGGCTGAGGCAGGAGGATCCCAAATTCAGGCCAAGCCTGCGCCGCTTAGCAACATAGTGAGACCCTGGTCTCAAATTGTTTTAAACAAATTCTCTGTTAAGAAGGCCAGGGCCAGGGCTAGGGCCAAGGAGCTAGCTCAGTAGAAAAAGTGCTTGCCTGGCAAGTGCAGGGTCCTGAGTTCAATTCCGAGAACCACAAATAAATAATTAATAAATAGAAAAGGACAGGGCCTAAAAATAAATAAATAAAGGGCACCCTTCAGGCTGAAGGTGCTGGGTTCAATTTTAGTACTGGGAGAAAAAAAAAAAGACTGATGAAAACCAGGTCACTGGAAACTACAAAGTTACAAGCACGGTTCTCCACTTAGGGGCTTGAAGAAAGGATGGATCAGTTAGGGAAAAGGTGCAGCCCCGCAGCAGCTTCGGAAGCAGGAGCAGCCTGGGTTCCCTTGAGGGGGTCCTGGGAGCAGCCCCCAGGCTCAGCGGCAGGGTCACCCCCGCTCTGTGCTTGGACAGCGCCGCGCTCCTTTTGTGGGCTGTGGCACCAGATGCCGCTTCAGAGATGCGACGGGAAAGGCCTGCGGGGCTCGGACGCTGTCCCACAAACCCACAGAGAGCACGCTGTGGAGGCCACGGAAACTTTCTGGGCTCCAGGGTGAGCATCACACAAGTGGAGACAATAGAGACATCTCTGGGGAGGGGCGTGACCGGGACACAGGGAGGCGACAGGCCCAGAACTCCTGGAGCCTGATGCAAAGGAAGGTGTGCCCGGCGGCGGCACGCAGGCCCTGCCCTGCTACTCCCCGAACGCGGCGGCACCTCCTTCCCCTGGTGGCTTCCCACGAGGTCTCTGTTCCGAGGCCCTCTCCTCCCGCTTAGGACAGGTGGACCGCGGAGAGGACAGCAGAACCGAGTCGCCCAAGACCGGATCCTGCTCCGCCTGCTGCCCAGAGCACAGGCGCGCCGTGTGCGGGGGACGGGGGGGCTGGTCCCCGGACCCCTGAGCCGCAGAGCCCATGGCCGGCCCCTCCTCTCTGTGTCCACCCACAGTCGTTTCTGTTTGGCTTCCCGGCACGCTCTGTCGTGTGAATCCTGCAGACTTCCCTTCCTAATTCTCGTTCTAGGGAATTCCTAATTACCTGCCTAGCTCTTCTCGGGCTAACACGCAAGTCAGTTTGCACAGGTGGAGGCCTGGTGCGGGAGGCCTGATAGGCGTCGAGATCCTCGGGGAGATTGTCTGAGCTTCGGGGGTCAGAGGGGTGTGTGTGTGTGTGTGTGTGTGTGTGTGTGTATGTGCAAATGTGCACACATGCGCATGCGTGTGCCTGTCTTCTAAGCCACGTTCTGCCGTCACCAAGGAACCCGCCCTCCTCTGTGCCAGCGCTGGCTTCGTTGCCGGGGTCTGGGTTGCGGAGGCTGCCGGCCCACTGCGCTCCGGGCCCCCGGTGCCTAGATTTGGCTTCCTGCTCCTTCATTAACCAATCGATGGAACTGAGCCCAAGAAAAACCCACGAACTGGCTCCGGCTTGGCCAGACTTCCGGATCTGTTCTGCTCCTTTCAAGACAGCCACAAAACAACCCGTGGCTTCAGATCTGGGAAGAAGTTACCCGGGGTGGAGCTAAGGCTGCGGGAGTTCATTGCCATGTACAGACTCCGACCCCGAGGACAGGTGCTCAGATGCAGGGGGGCTCAGTATCCCCCCACTTGCTCAGCATGAAGGAAGGAAGGACAGACAGACAGACAGACCAAGCCCAGCATGGCACACACCTATAATCCCAGCGTTCGGGAGACTGAGGAGAGGATCATTGCAAAATTGAGACCAGTCAGGGCTACAAAGTGAAAAAGAAAAAAAAAGACACAGAACTACATCCATAAAACACACTAAAAATAAAGTTTTTAAAAAGAGCTGGGGTGGTAGAGCACTTGCCCAGCATCCACAAGGCCCTGATTTCAACCCCAGTGTCAAAAATAAAATATAAAACTAGAAGTCCAAAAATCTCCATGCACACCTGCAGCCTCGCCACCAGGAAAAATCAGAGCTCGAGGGAGAGAGGACGAAACAGCGCCAGAACCCAAATGGGCACCAGATGGAGGTCTCAGGGCACTGTGGCCCCCGAGTTCCCACCACTGGAAGAAGCCAGGGTCCCTCTTCTTTGGAACCAGGAGAAGGTGAGGACGACGGGGTGCCCCTGCCGCCCCTCCCATGCAACCCCGTGAGGCATGCAGATAACCCGCTCTCCAGCACCCGGCTGGCCCGCCAGGGCAGCGTTATCAAGCCGCACCAGCTGCACAGCGCGACCGCTCCCAGGTGGACACCATGCTTCTGCCCAAGAGGAGAGGTGTGAGCAGTACTGGAGCTCCGCTGAGCTGGCTGCGAATTTTGGCCCAAGATAACGTGGGGAGGACTTTCCAAGAACTCCACGATTCTAAGAAGAAGTTAGGAAGCTGTCTCTAGGAGATAAAGCGAGAGCCAGGGATGCAAGCAGTAAAGAGCGCAGCATCAGGCAAGGCCCGAGCAAAGAGCAGAAGCCACTCAGTAGGGAGCCGGGTATGGTGGTGCAGGCCTGTGATCCCTGCCGCTTGAGAGGCTGAGGCAGGAGGATCACAAGTTCCAGACTAGCCTGCGCAACTTTAGCGAGACTGCCTAAAAATAAAAAATAAAAAAGAGCAGGACATGGTGACACAGGCCTGAAATCCCAGTACTCAGAAGGCTGAAGCACGAGGATGATGGTGAGTTCAAGACCAGCCTGGGCTACAAAGTGAGCTCAAGGGCAGCCTGAACTGCATAGTGAGACCCTGTCTCGAAAAGACAAATAATAAAAAAACAAATGCATAAATAAAAAAGGCTGGGGTAATTTGGTGGTAAATGGCTTGCCTAGCATGTGCAAAGCCTGGAGTTGGTGCCCCAGTATCTCAAATGATAATGATAACAATAATAGTAATAATAATGATGATGATGATGATGAAAAGTTAGATTAAGTTAAGAATCATTCCCCTTCCTCCCATGTACCTTTTCTTTCTTCCTTTCTTTCTTTCTTTCTTTCTTTCTTTTTTATATATTTAGTACAGGCTCTGCATGGCACAGGGTCTACAGGGTCTGGATACACAGATTGGTGATTTTCCTGTTTTCAGCCTCCCAAGCGCTGGGATTGCAGCCTGGCCCAGTCTCCATTGCAGTCTCAGCATTGGACGTGGGGGGGGGGGGGGGCGGCAGGGCGCAACCCAGCTGCTGCACTCTGCCTAAGCAGGCGATTTAGTCTGCTGAGCTATTTGGCCGGCCTCCCGCACTCATGTTCAGAGCAGGTACCCAGAAAGACGAACTCACTCCTTAGGATGGTATGGGGAGAGGAAGTTTATAAGGGTCAGCAGCTCAAAAGAGAGAATTGATTCGGAAAGACGGTAATTAACACCGTGGGGAAAGTCATGAGAGCAAAGGACTTGGCGTCAGGAGGGGGGCGGGCTCTATTTACTGATTAAATAAACAAGGGGGCTTGGTTGGTAATAGAACACTGCCTTAGTTACTCTCCTATCGTTGCTGGGACAAATACCCGACACTCAAAATGAAGGAAGGAAAGGTTTATTTAGCTCACAATTGCTGAAGGTTTCAGTCCATATTCGGCTGGCCTAAGGCTGAGTGGAACAGGGCAGAGAGCATCCAGTTCATGGCGGCGGAAAAGCAACAATCACGTCAGAGGCAACCGACCAACCAGGGCACAGAGGGCAGCAGCCAGCATCTGTCTCTCTGTCTCTCTTTATATTACATTCAGGCTCTCTGCCTTAGCCTATCCACCTTAGGCCACACCAGTAATCCCAGCCATACTCAGACCGATAACCCCATCACTACTAAAATACATAATCCTAGTGGATCAAGAGTCAAGTAATCCCAGCAGTACTCAGACCCACAGTCCCATCAGTACTAAAACACATAATTCCAGAGGATCATGACTCAAGTCTCAAACTCTAGAAGTTCCCGCCCCATGATTGCATGAGGTTTTATGGGGACAACTAGACATAAACCACAACAAACACAATTGCTTTATGCCAATGGTGCCCCGAACACTTAGGAAAGTGCTTGGCATCAACTTCCTGTCTGCTGGGCTTCCCATGTGTCCATGCTGGGCATTTATGCTCCTCCTCCTCCCAGATACAGGTGGGTGGGGTATCTGGAGAAGCTCACTTGTCACCGAAGGGTGGTCCAAAAATGCAGTACCCGTTACCCTTGTTACGCTACTGTTACACTATTCCTTTGTCTCGTCTTAAAACAAGGTCTCACTGTGTAGCCCAGGCTGGCCTCGAGCTCTCGGTGATCCTCCTGCCTCAGCCTCCCGAGGGCGGATGACAACCGCGATGCCTGGCTTTCTCACACTGCTCTTGTTACGTTCTTCGTTTCTTTGCCAACACCTTTTGTGTTGGCCCTGGTTCTCCTGGAAGCGGATGTTGGAGGGGATATAATACAGGAGGGGCTTGTTAGGGCAGCGGTGGCGGACCTAGGACACAGGTGCCACAGCCGGGGTGCAGAGCCCTCTCAGCTCGGCACGAGGGTCAAGTCACCTCAGCATCGCCTCCGTGGCCAGGCCTCATGCAACAGTGCATCCAGGGGCAGGGTTGACACTTTGCAATAAATAACTGGATCTGGGGCTACAGTTGGGGTGCTCGGTCTCTGAAAGTTTCCCCACACCTGTGTTAGGGGAAAGGCTTGTGTAGACACAGTACAGGACCCCGGAGTGGGGCATTGGTCTCCAGGGGAAAGGGGGAGGGAAGGCGGCTGCCGTGGCAAGACCCCTAGGGGGACTCCCGGGCTCAAGTCAGGCTCACTTTCCTCAGCTTCTTCAAAGGGTCCATCTAAGGCTGCGGACCTAGAGGTCATCGCTGAAAAAGATCGTTCAGGAAAAAACAAGGCGGGGAGGGCAGAAGCAGCCCCTGCCTCTCTCCCTCCTCCTTCCTACCACCACTGCCCCCTGATCCCCACCACCACCACCACCTCCAGGGAGCTGTTATTCCAGAGTACTGAACCGAGCACCCACGGGTGCTGTCCCAGGCATATTCATTTAAGAAACGGTTTGTGATTCTGGCCCAGGATGAAATTAACAACGGACGATGGGAAGCTTTTTCTTTCTTTTGGCACTGGACATTGAACCCAGGGCCTTGTGCATGCCAGGCAGGCTCTGTGCTGCTGAGCTATAGCCCTGGCCCAAACAACAGATAATCACGCAGGACAATTATAATGACATGCTGCAATTAAAATTACTGAAACATTATTGTTTATTTACAGAATTTTCCCCTTTTTTTTTTTTCCTTTGAAACTTTTACACCAGAAGCTCAGCGGTGTGATGCACGCCAGCGACAGGGGTGGCTGAGGCAGGAGGGACTCAGGTTTGAGTCTGGCCCACAGAGAGCCATGGCATTCAAGCAGAGCGAGAAAACCCCACTCCTCCCCCCCTCCCATGGGGCCAGTTAGGTCGAGCTCACCTGCGCCCTCCCAGACACACCCAGAAATAGTTTCACCAGCTATCTAGACATCCTTCAGACCTGTACAACACACATAAAATTAACCATGGGGGGCTGAGCTGGGCAGCACACACCGCTGATCCCAGCACTTGAGAGGCTGAGGCGGGAGGGTCACAAGTTGAAGCCAATCCACAAAGCAAGACCTCACCTCAAAAATTTTTAAAAAGCCCTCATTAACCAGGACAGCACCCTGGTGGGAGGAGGTCGGAGAGGTCCAGCTGCCTCGGTCACGTGGCTGGCTCCAGGGCCTGCGGCAGGCAGCCTCTTTGATCTGCCTAGATCTGTATCAGCCCTTTCTGCCTCGTTTTAGATAAGGGAGGCCACTGAAAAAGATAAAGTTTGTTTGCTAATGCATTTGTTGCTGAGATATTTCAGTGGCCTGGGAAGCCGGTGCGGGGTGGGGCGGAGGAGTATTTAAAACGGAAAGGGACTCGGGAAGTCAGGGTTAGAGTTTCTCAACAGTAGCCGGTTTTGGCAAAAGCGTCTCTACCTGTTCTAATTACTTTATTTCCACCCACGCCTGTTAATCAAACCTTAGGGGCAAGATCCAGAGCTCTAAGCCATATCGAAGTTCTATTTATACTTAGAAGCATATTTGTGGTGATTTACACCAATCCCAAGTTACATGACACCCGGAAACATGAAATTTGACTGCACAGTATCTTAGTCCAACAGCCTGTCCACATTTTTATTGCTGCTGATAGCCCCGCCCCTAGCTTCTAAAGTCAGCTGTCCAAGACCCACGATTGGCTTCAAAACATGGCTACGATCTCAGCGAACGGTGCTCCAGAGAAAGCAAGCAGGTTACTCAATTGTTTCCCCTTGTAAATTTGCGGATCTTAAATGATGTGCGTGGTTTTGCGCCCATTTGCGTGTTCAGCTCATCGTCCTGAGCTATCAGGCGCCAAGATAATCTCAAGCGGAATAATGCAAGGAACCAGGGTCTGATTTCTGTTCACCCAAATTGCAGGGCTGTGCGTTAAAGAACAATTAAACCACTTGGGAAGTATGGGGTGGCCAGGCAGAAAAGATGGGGTGAAGGCGCCATTGCCATTGCTTTTCCTCTTCGGAGAGCCCTGCTGAATTTCACAACGTCCACAAGGCCCCTTTCCAGACAGCCCGAATTGCTAGCCTCAAATCCAGCAGGGGATACAGCTCAGCAGCAGAAGCGCCTGCCGGGGAAGTACAAGGTTCAGAGTTCCATTCCCCGGTACGTGGGGGCGCGGGGAGTCCAGCCCGGCAGGAGTAGCATTCTCCTGCGCCTACGGTGGGTAAACCTTGAACAGAAGGAAGCATCACAGTACAGATGGCCCTGAAATTTGAACCAACGCCCCGGCAATATGCAGATGAGGAGGCCGAAACCACCCTCCCATTGGCTGGCTGCTGGCCTGACATCACAAACTCCGGGTTCTGCGCCCCTCCCTAGTTACCCCGGGTTTAAAGGATTTAAAGGACAAGGGGGAAGCTGTGAATTCAGATGGACCCAGACTCCAGGAGTGGCGGGTGTGAGGCGGCCCTGAACCCAAGGGAATGCAGGCGCAGGAGGCTGGGAACAGAGGGACATTTTCCTCTGCTGGGTTGGAGGCAGACAGAATCAAAGCCTTGGTCTTTCCTGAGAGCTCTTTAAAATAAGTAGCGGGGCGTGGTGGCGCACGCCTGTAATCCCAGCACTTGGGAGGCTGAGGCAGGAGGATTGATGTGAGTTCGAGACCAGCCTGGGCTACAAAAGTGAGCTCAAGGCCAGCCTGAACTGCATAGCGAAGCCCTCTCTCAAAAAGACAAAAATAAATAAAATTTAAATAAATAAAATAAAATAAGTGCTTGAACGGCCTGGGTTCATTCCTCAGCAGGTGAGAAGCCACAAATGGGGCTGATGGCCGCCGCCCTTGCCCCCAGCGAGAGGCCGCTCAGCTGCGGAGGCCCTAAGAAAAGAGAAAAGAGCCGCAGTTTTGAAGCTGAAGCTTAAGCTCCCGGATCCAGCAGCGCCTGAAGCCCGCAGCCCTGCACCTTTCGGTTCACAGGGCCAAAAAGTCCCCAGTGTGACATGAATCAGAGGGAGCTAGGGTTCTGTCAAGTCAAGGAAACCCTGTGGTCCTCAAACCAAGTTAGCGCTCTGCAAGGTGCCCCAGGGGTTCTTCCTGCCTCCCTAATGCTTGGCGCGGCAGGGAAAGGACTTTGGGATAGCAGTGGGGGCGGGGAGAGGAGCTGGATCTCAGGGATCTGGACTGGAGGGGGGACCTAAACAGTGACGTCCCCTCTCTGAGCCCCAGTCCCTTCATCTGCAGCACCGGGTCGCATCAGGGCACGCGGAGATTTCACAGAGGATCTGGAGCGCGACTACCCCAGCAAGGGTGGCCGTGGGCTGGCCCTAGACAGCCATGCTAGGCGCCGGGATCTTCTCCCAGCCTCGACGGCAATCTGACCGGAAGGCCAGAAGCAGCGAGTCTGGGCCTCTGGTGCCACTGCGCGCCCCTGGCACCTGCCGCCCGTCGCTCCAAGAAGGGGCTCTGCGCCAGCCGCAGCAGGCGGCTTCTATTCCGGGCCAGATCCTGGCCATGTGCAGCGCAGCGGCTGCGAGCGCAGCCACCTGCTCCGAAGCCCAGCTGGGCTACTGTCTCGGCCGGGCCCCCCCCCCCCCCCCCCCCCCCCCCCCCCCCCCCCCCCCCCCCCCCCCCCCCCCCCCCCCCCCCGCCACCCCCAGCTTCCTTCCTGCTGCAACTGACGGTTGCCGCGGCCCAGGCGCTGTGCTGGGAGCTCCGGGGCGCGCACCGGAAGCCAGCCCCGTGCAGTTCCTTCTGCGCCCTTCCGCACCAGCCACGGGCGCTGCCTGTGCTCATCTGAGCTATACCAACACTGAGACTCGGGTTCAACGCGCCCATCTTGCAGAGAGGTAAACTGAGAGTGGTACCCATTGCAGGTAGCACAGTGCACACCCAAATCCTGCTGTGTTCTTCCTTGGACTCAAATGTGCTCCTTGCAACAATATCATGAAATGTTATGTCAAACAACTATTACACTACACTGAGGGTTTCCTCTTGGAGAAAGAGCATGTGTTCACACATCATCCTTTACATAAAAATTTATGATGGCTTTATTCCTAATTATCCCAAAATAGAAATAACCCAAAATGCCTCTGGATAGGAAGAATAGTGGGATATCCACCCTCTGGAATAGTACGCAGCAATAAAAAACGTATGGACAGTGTACCTATGTGACAACTAGGGGGTGTCTCGAGGGCATTATGCTGTGTGAGTCTGAAAATGACTGTTTCTTAGAAGGTTGTGTATGGTATGATTCTGTTTCTTAAAAAAACAACAATATGGACAATAGATTCATGGAGACCAAGGAGTGAAGAGATGAGAATCATAGTAAAAGAGTAGCAAGAAGGTGCTGCTCGTTGATGGAGTAGTTCTTCATCTAGACTGTGGTGGTGGTTACACAAATTTCCACAAGGGCAAAAATTGCATAGAAACACACACACACACACACACACACACACACACACACACACTCCAATGAGTCCATGTAGAATGATGAAATCTACAGGACTTATCTGTAGATTGTACCAATGTCATTTTCCGGGCTTCAATACTAAACTATAGTTACGCAAGGTGCTACCAGTGTGGAAAACTGCACAAAGGGCGCCCAGGGCTCCCCTGCAGCTCTTTTTTTTTTTGG
>PVKN010007326.1:0-26851 GCA_004027915.1 Capromys pilorides
CCGTCCTGGAAGAGGAGCTGTTCTCATCCCCACCTCACAGCTGGGAAGCCAAGGCAGGGAGCAGCCCCAGGTCCAGGAGGTCAAGGAGCCCCAGGGTGGTCAAATTCCAGCCGCAAGGCTCTGATCCACTTCAGGGCCCCGGGTGGAGCTGGCACTGGCAAGTACCCGGGTAAGCCCTGTCTGCTCTGATGGTCACCCAGGCCCAGGTCAGGGCCCAGAACCTGCCTGTGGTGTGAGGAGTACCACCCTTCCTCCCGGGGACCATGAACAGACCCATTCCATGTCACCAATGTGGGACCCCAGTGTCCAGGCTGGTGTCACTGTGTCCTGCTGTGCTGAGGCCCAGCTTGATGCCATGTGGAGCAGATGACAATTGGTACTGATAAGCTGACATAGACATGAATTGCACTGAGTCTGTCCTAGGCCTAAGTGACTTGTGGTGAGGCCCATGGCTGGCGTAGGGATGACATTAATTCCCAGGCCAAAGGCCAGGACCCAAACCAGTAAACAGGGCTGTGCCCCCTTCCTGCCCAGGCTGGGCCCTTGCTGCACATGCTTACTGGCACACTTGCTCACCTCAGAGCAAGAGAAGCATGGCACAGAGGACTTCAGTGCACCCAGGTCCTTCTAGCTCCATAGTCCAGGGGATAATCAGGCTACTAGTTAGCCACAATCTGCTCCTGGGCACTTTAATCCTCAGGCCTTGCTAATGTCAGCAGTTCACCCCCACCACTTTCTGTGGCCACTAGGACACCCCTAATCACTGTGAACCTGACAGAGGCCTGGAACACCGAGCCTTGCGTTCTTAGTCCTTCCAGGGCCTTGGCCATCCCGGTGACCCTTGTAAATACATTACACACACCTTTTCTGTGTTTTGTTGTGTCATAGCCCTGAACAGGAGCTCGGTGGTCCTAGGTCAGGGCCCCCGTCCTGCTGGCGGGCTGCCAACTCGTGTTGTTTGAGAAGCAGCAGTACTTGTGTAGAACATAAGCACATGCTAATGGTGGATAATTATGCTCCATATTTATAGATGTATCAAAATACTCAAACCCACTTCTCAAAATTACAATGCTGGAGCTTGTTGCCGTTTAGTGCCTGCCCCTAAGGCTCCTCGTCAGCCCGGAGATGTGAGCTGGGATACTGCGTGTGACCCAATCCTGCATCAGCCTGCGGGTGAGGCCCCTGCCTTGGTCTCTGCTGACCCCGTGCAGACCTGCATGGGTGTCCTGTCCTATGGGAAGTCCTGGCCATCCTCATTGTGGGGCAGGGGTCAGACAGACAGGACCAGGAGAGCAATATCTCCATTTTACAGATGAGGAAACTGAGACTCATCTCCCTTCTAATCCCTCACACCAGTTTACTGACAGCCTACTATATGCTGAGCTCCCAAATTGTTCCCGGGGCAGCAACTGTGACCCAAGCCACATCTCCACCCTCTAGGAACTGCATTTGGGTTTGGAAGGCACACAGTGGAGCATCCAATATAAGGCCAGGTAGGGCAAATGGAGACTGCAGTGGGCAGAGGAGAGGAAGGTGGAATAGGGGACACAGATGGACCAGGAGCAGACACTAATCAGCTCAGAGTTATCATTCGAACTTGTACCCCAGAGCTCTTGTGTGGGAAACAAAATCCCCCAAATAAGGGCTGGCCAGAGAGCTCAGTGGACTAAAGTGCCTGCTTAGGCAGAGCGCAGTGGCCAGGGTTCGATCCCCGGCGTGCCATGCCAGTCCCACCCCTGGGGTGCGCTGAGACTTTGATTGAGACTGGGTGTGGTGGTGTGAGCCTGTAATCCCAGTGCTAGGGACAAGGCTGAAAACAGGAGGATCACTATGAGTCCGATCTACATAGTGAGACCCTGTAGACCCTGTACTAAATACATTAAAAAGAAAAATGCCCAAAACAGCAGTGCTGGGAGATGGGGCCTGGTGGCAGGTGTTCGGGTCACAAGGTCACCGCCTTCGTGGTGGCTTCATGCCAATTACAGGGGTGAGAGGGTACACATGTGCACTTCCGTCCTCTCCCTGTGGCTTCCCCTGCCGTGTTCTGCCACAGCAATGGAGTCCTCCTCAGACGCAGCCCTTGACCTTGGACTTGTCTCATTTATAGGCTGCCGAGCTATGGTCCCTTGCGAAACCAGCAGAGTAAGATTAAGACAGTGACAGGAAGAACTGAAGTAAAGGCTGAGCCTCACTGGCTCCTGGGACAATTTGTACAAGGGTCTGGCCGCGGGGCAAGCCACCCTGAGGGAATGTTCCTGCACCCATCCGGGTCCCTGTTCTCCTGTGAGGTTCACGCTGCTTTGGCTAGAAGAAGCAGAGAGGACCAGGTGGGCTCCCATCCCCTCAGCCTGGCTGGGAAGACAGATCAGACAACGGCAATGGTTCATGGCAGTCTGGGTGCTGCAGGGGCATCCTGGGATGGAGAGACTCCGAGGAAGTGTCCATGGGTCCAGGCAGGCCTGGCTTCCTCCTCTAATTCCGGGTGCCTCTGCTTCCCCATCTGTGCAGCGGGGAGGTTGGCCGCTCATAGTGTCCTTGTGGTGGAGTGGACCCTGCACAGGGCCGTGAGTTGGAAAGGCAGGACCACTGTGGGGAGCAGAGCATGTTCAGCCAGAGTGTGGGTTAGCTAGGAGGCTTGGGGGAGAACCACAGGAAGGGGGACATTTGCGCTCCATCCTGGGGGCTGAGTAGGAGGCAGCTGACATGGGGATGGTGAAAGGCAGGCCCCATGGAGGCCATGGCATTTTTAGTGACTCAGAAGACTCAAAGGCTGGTGTTTGGGACACTTGTGTGGCACTTGGGCACTTGGTCCTTGTTGAAACACATCAGAGAGTTATGCCACCTCTCCTGCTCTTTACCTCAACCCTCTGCAGTGCAGGGCGAGGTCAGTAGCTGTGTTTCTTGGGTGAAAAAGTACACCTCAGAGAGGGACAGAAACTACAAAGCATCCAAGCCATGCCTGGAACCCAAGGTTTTGGTAAAATGCCCATATTCTGCCCTAAGCTGAGCCCTCCTGTGTGGCCTCAGGGGACTCCCAGTGCCTTCCCTGGGGCTTCCTGGAATGCCTGCCTCCTCCAGCTCTGAGTTCCCAGGCCTCTGGGGCTCCAGACACTGAAGTGTGGCATGGGGCAGCAGGGACAGCAAAGGGAGCCAGGTCCAGATGGCACCTGCGTCCTGCCTTCCCTTCCTGTCCCCTGGCTCCTGTCCTGCCCACCTGGCCAGAGCCTCTCCCTCCTGTGGAGCCCTAGTTGTCTATGTCCCTGGTCTGTTCCCAATAGCCTGGGTGAGCACTGCCTCGCTCTCCACCGTTGGCTCTTCATTCAGTCAGTCACTCCGTGGGTGCCCGCAGGGCTTCAGAGCTCTGGGACTGGGTAGCTCAGGCTCCAAGGTCTCATGCTCTAAGACTGCTCCCCAGTCATAGGCAAATTCGTAAAATACAATGGTGACTGTCAGGTTTGTGAACGATTAAAGTGAGGACTGCCCAAAGCCTGGTGCACAGGAGGCTGTTGGATCATGTGTTTGGGGAAATGTGGGAGGGTGGCCCATGGGAGAGGGAACAGCACATGCAAAGGCCCTGGGGCAGGGGCCCCTGTGAAGCTGGAGCAGGACAAGGTGTGTGGAAGGAGAGGTGGGCTGGGGCAGCAGAACAGATGTGGGGCCTAATGGGTTGGTGCTGCCCAAGGTCAGAAAAGAGGAGCTGCTGCAGGAGGGAGGAGTGAACCTTTGAGACCATGAGGCACCCACACTAGGCTCAGGCCAGATGCCACAGTACTGGGGTGCTGAGGACCAGAAAGAAGGATGAGGACAGAGGGAAGTGGATGCAGCTCTTGTCCCTTGGAGGAAGTTCCAGATGTTGGCTGGAGAGGACTCCAATTAGAATTACTTGGGGCCCCTATCCTGGGCAGGTCAGTGGGCTATATAGCTTTCAAGCTGTAGGAAGATCTTGGGGTGCTCAGATCCACGTATCAGGCTTCTCAGCCCAACAGACTCAGAGATCCTGGCCCTGTGCTGCCCAGAGTCCCCCCAGCTCCTGAGGCCTGTGGAAACCACCACTCCACAAGCTGAGCCACCCCTTAGGGCCTGGGCCAGCACAGCCCCTCCTTCGATCCCATATCTCCTTCCACCCCCAGGGAATTCTCACTGGTGCATGTGGAAGATGGCACAGAGGCCCCTGCAGAGCTGTGATGGAGCTCCAGGGCTCCATGAAGCATTGTAGCTAGGAAACTGAGCCCTGGGCATTGCATCTGCTCATCCAGGGCCACCACCCCTATTGTCGCTGCCCTCAAAGCTGCTGGCATTTCTCATCCACTTGCATTTACCATGCACTGACTCTGAGCCAGGCTCCAGTCCGGGAGCTGGGGATACAACCAAGTGGAACCAACCATCAGCTGGGCAGCTCTGAGGCTCCCAAGCCTGCAGCCTTCATAGAATCCTCCAGCCTGCACTACAGCTCTGTGCGTACCTGCACGAGCCCCTCGTCTGTTACTTACAGGCCCAAGGCTGTGTACCAGGTATCCACTGGTCAGCGATACTCAGCTGCTCCAGGAAAACTCCCTCTAGGTCACTGCTTGGAAGGACATGAGGGTCTTAAAGCTTATAAGGAACAGAACTAGGGCTAAGTCCAGGCCCCTCCCCAGCTTCTCAGCTCCTGCCTGCGCTCCTCTCTGTCGCTGGGCCTGGGCCCTGATGCTGCCTAATGTGCTGGGTGGAAGCTCCCACTCCAAAGCCAGGCCAGTGCTCAGGACTCCTCACATCCTGGCAGATCGCATTCCTGCACCACACTGTCCTCCTACTCTGTGGCCCTTGCCTGTCATTCCGGCTTTGCCTTGGCTTTGCTCGGGTATTCTCCAGGGACGCCATCATTTTAGTATGCAGCTTTGCTTCTCACATCCTGACTCTAAGCTTCTGTGAGTATGGCCTTCAGTGGCTCTCTGGAAAGACATCAACCTCGGAGGCAAGGCCAGGCCCTGGGCTGGACCCCTATGTCTCCCTCCCTCCGGAACCACACCAGCCACTCCTGTCTCCAGGGCGCTGTTCAAACTTGAGCTTATGGCAGTTGCATGATGTTATTAGCCGTGACAATGGAAATTAAGACAATTATGTCGGATCATAAACGCTTGCTGATTCAGGAGCCACAGTGAATCGTAGCTTCTAGAGCTGAGGAGGCCACAGTCTTCTGATGGAGCCTGGCAGTGTCCACCACGTGATGGCACTGGTCACAACAGCCAAGTGACTTATCCTCTGTTCCTATGAGCAGAAGGCACTGGCTCTCCTGGGCAGTGCTGAGCAAGGGCACCTGGTTCTGCAGGAGGCCTGGCTCTTTGGGTTCTGGGCTCCCCTCTCTCCCCTGCCTGAGCCTTCATGTCCACGCTCCTCTGCGCTTCAGGACCACATCTGAATGTGCACCCCTGAGAACTCCCTTGGAAGAACATGGCTGCATTTTGAGTTCAGGCCCCAGTGAAGGAGGCTGTGTTTGTGTCAAGGGTTTCTGAGCTCTAGGTACAGAGGCAGCGCCACCCCCTGGGAAGTCCACAGGCTTTGGATGATTCTGGTCTTTAGCACAGTCTCTGCCACTGCCTTGCTGAGAGAGCTTCGGCAAGCTATTTAACCTCTCTGATCCTCCTCATCCCCCCCACCCCTTTTAAAGTGACTGCAACAAAATTTTGCAAGAATTGGACAAAATAAATCAGCTAAGGGAAGATTCTGAAGTAAGTGAAGGAGCTACAGCTGTCATTTCTAAGGCTCTGGACAGAGCACAGGACCTCAGTGCCTTGGAACTTCTGCAATGTGGAGACTATGAGGTCTGCCATGGGGCTTCAGGACCCGGATGTGTTAAGTGTGTGGCACACCATGAGCCCGCTGTGCACGCTGGCTGCCATTGTTGATGCATCCTGTTCTGCTTGTGGGGCGCTCCCTGTCCCCACTTCATCTTTGCACATCAAGCTGCTGGCATGGGGATGCAGGAAACGCCTGATTCTCAGCACAGCGTAAGAGCAAGGACTTCCGGGGAATTGCCCAGGTTCAAAGTCCAGGCCTACCACCTCCCAGTCACGTGATTTTGAATGACTTTCTAAACCTCTCTGAATTTCAATGTCTTCATCTGGAACATAGAAGGGTGCCCGGCTCACAGTGAGCCCACAATTAGTGCTGTTTTTTAATTATCCCCAGCCCTGAGGGAGCTTTGCACCAAGGAGTCTCTAATGCCCTCCCTTTCTGCCACCGCTGCAGTTAGAGACAAAGAAACTGAGGCCAAAGGCACTAAATTAAACATTTGGGAACAAGACATTATATGACCATGCTAAATTATGCAGGGCGGACAATTAGAGAACAAAACGATCTGTAATAAAGAGCTAATTGGGTAGGACAGAGGCTAAGTGTCCCAGGAGCCAGAGATGAGGACAGAAAAAGCAGCCTGTGATTAGGATGGCCTGGCCAGGGCCCAGGTATTCTTGTTAATAGCAGTGAGATTTCTTTTACTATAAGCCGTGCATACTCATCATCACCCTCTTGGAAAGCAGAAGTGTGTATAAATCACCAGCATCTCACTTCCAGAAGATAATAGCTGTCGAAGTATCGAGGCCTTTCTGCTCTTTCCATATTCATATTCAAGCGTATATTCTCAGACTTCACTTCCCAAGGTGTGACTCTCTGTGATCCTTCTTACCCATTTGTAGAGAGGGATCTCCCGCCTTAAATAGTATGAAATGGGCAAACCCCCAACACCTGACATTGGACAGGTGAGGCCGACCTGGTTTATTAGTTGCTTGTGGCCACAAGAGCCTCAGACTCGGCTGAATGAACCAACAGGTGCCTGGGAGTAGACTATGCGGCGACAAGAGGGTGAGGTTCCCCTCTTGGAATTTGAATAATTCCATGTTCGTAGGTAGCTGAAGCCCATGGTTGGGGGAGGACCTGGTGGCACTGATCTGGCCTGGCCAAGGGGAGAAGAAACTGGGGTAGGAGTGCAGAGGGGTGTGGACATCCGGCGGAAGCAGGGCAACTTCCAGAGTGTGGAGTCCTAAGAGGCTCTAAGATGATGAGGTGGCCATGAGGTTTCAGGGTTTACAGCACAAACCCAGGAAAAGTTGGAACTTGACGCAATGAACTTCTCACTTTCTAGAAACACGAAGGTGATTTCTTGCCTTAGCTCCATGTCCACTGCATCAGCCAGGAGGGCCTGGCTTATCACAGAGACCACAGACTACTTCTGTGCTCCCCTTCCAATGCCTGTTCTCCACATGGCCCTTAGGGGGAGCTCTGGAAGCATAGATTGGCTTCCCTTGCACCTCCCAAGAGGCCCCGCGTGTGCCCCCTGCATGTGGCCCAGAGGCCAAGCCAACTCGCGGTGGTTATGTCCACCTCCACAGCCTGGGCCACTTTCTTGGTTCACCCAACTCACGGAGATCCAGTCACACGGCTGGCAGTTCTTCCACGCTCCTAGCTCTGAGCCTTTGCACGTGTCGCTCCTCCTGCCTGGAACATCCCCCACCTTCTTGAGGTCTCCAACTCCCCCCCAGCAGAGCAGGCCCCTCGGCCCTCACTGTATTGTATCTGTCTTTCTGTGTCATCATTTCTTTCATATCTGCATGCCCTGTGTGACTGGAGGCTGGGGCACAGAATATGGCTGCCTTGGTTACCCATACCTGGCACAAGCTCTGTGCTTGGTATGGTCAGGTGCTTATGCATACGGAGACCTGGCTCCTGTGCCTACTTGGACCATCTGGATGGAGCTAGAGGCCACAACGCCAGGTGCATGGCAGGGAGAGCAGGCCTGGGCAACAGCAGACAGTGCGAATGCATGTGCCTAGTGCATCCCTTCCTAAAGAGGAGTGGACGGGTGAAGACGCCACTCTGACTTTAGTCTCCTGCTTTCCCTCCAGGGTACTTGGGACCTGTTTGACCCCGCTGCCTGCGTGGTCAAAACCTGCACCTCTGCGTACAACACCCCCACAGAAGGTTCCTCTAAGCATTCCTAGCTTGGCATTAAATGACCTTCGAATTCTCACTGGTGATGGACTCATTTTCCTGGATGAGGAGTGATCTTGGGGGCCCAGCACCCCAAGACTGAATGGCAAAATAATAAGAAGAATCTTGTGCCTATCCAGAAAGTGATGAGATGGTCCGCTAGGAAGGGAGGTGCTCTGAGCCGGAGCGGCTTGTGCACCCCTCCTCCCTGGAGTCCCCGCCCCGTGCTTCGGCCTCCTGTCTTTTCCCTGGCTCTTCCTCCTCCTCTGCACAGTGCCTTTGTCCACCTTATTCTTTTTGCTTAACCAGGAGACCACATTTTCTCGGCAACTCGATTTCCCTAAAGATCCTCCAGGGAGAGGCAGAGCAGAAGTGCAGCCCCGCTGACAGAGAACCCCAACTGCAGGCACCCAAGACGCCGTGTGGAGTGGGAAGGCGTGACGAGAGGCCAGTGCGCCACGAGCAGCAGGGAGGGCCAAGAGGGGCCAGGGCTGAGAGAGACCCAGACCAGGACCCACACCACCTGCCCCACCCGCGCTCCCTGCCCCTCCAGACCCCCTCATGGCTTCTAGTGTCCTCTCCGCCTCCACCCCCATGCCTCACACGGAACTTTACAAAATTGCTAAATATAATCACAGCGCTTACTATGTAGTATAATATAGTGTGTTCCAGCTGTGGGGCCAGGCACTTTACATAGAAAGTCAATAGTCATTATAGCAACATATTACAATGCAACACACTTGGTGTATATCATGCTAAGTAACTTTTCCATTCAACCAAAATAACATTTACTCACTCCTCTCATTTTCTCCATTCATTGGCCATTTATGAAACCCTACCATAGTCAAGGGTATTATTATTCTTCAGCTTTTCCACACTACAGTGAAATGTATGACATGGGCTATTTATGAAAAAAGAGTTGATTCAGCTGGGAGTTTCGTAGGGTGAGAGTTGAGGCAGCACAGCACATGGCCGGGCACTGGCCCATGGCAGGAGGCGAAGTGAGCACTGGAGGAAACATCACGCCCTGAGCCAGGAAGCTGGGGGTGGGGCGGGGGCACCTGAGGACAGAGCCTTTCGTGCCTGGGAGATGTACAAATCAGACCCCAATCATACCACTAAGGCACAGAGTAGAAAGCTGACCTGAATTTATTGAGCAATTATTTGCCAGCCACCAGGATCTCAGGCTTTCCTTAAAATGACCCACTTCTTGCAGTCAGAGAAGCCAGGCCTTTGGCGTTCCAATCACGCTACCTCTGCTCTGGGTACCACAGCCAGAGATATCTTTATTCATCTCTGTCCCCAGGTAAGGAGTTCCCTGTGGGGGATGTGGTGGCAACAGTCTGAGTAGTGTTACTAATGCTGCTGCTGTGACAGCCACCCTGGCCGCTGCGCACCCTCAGATGTGGCCGCCCGTCCGAGCAGAGGCCACCAGGCTGTCTCGCTGTGCTGAGCTGAGTGCTGGTGATGGCTTTTAGCGCATCTCCGCCGTGCTTGGGCCTGGTGACAGATATGGACCCACGAGGCTAAGGATGAGCCCAGGATGTCACGAGGCCGGGTGTAGCCCATCACTTTCACTGGCCTCTGATGCAGGACATGTGATTTACAGAGAAGGGGACTGCCAAATCTGCAAAGGGAGTGACGAAGTGAAGACTGAAGGAAGGAAACAGAGCTCCAGAGGCAGGGAAGCTCAGTGGGGGACCGAGGGGGACAGACAGGACAGCAGAGTCCTTGGTGCATCCTGAGCCAATTTCTTAAGTTCCCCAACACCCCTGAGCCAGTACCCTCCCCCACCCCCTTTCTCTGCCTAAACCAGCCAAAGTGTCTTCCTGTTACTTACAGGAAGCCTTGATTTGGTGCCAAGGAAACCTGTTTATTTTTAAAATCTGCATTTTAAAAGCTCTATTTCTAACAATGAGCATCTCTTTCTCCGAGAGCCCTCATAAATAACAAAAAGGAGGCTTTTGCAAACCTTTATGGAAATTAAACCCACAATCCGGGCATACACTTGTTTAACAAGTGATAATTAACTGCTGACAATATAATTTCAGCTTGGAAGAAAATGTGTTTTTCATAAAGAAGTAATCAAAGAGATCTTTGCATAGGAGAGTTCAGTCCCCTCTGCCAGAGCTCAGCTCCTTGATTGAAGAAAACTCTGAGTGGCATTCAGTACCCACTGTCCCCTGGAAGGTGGGGCACGGGGCCCAGAGGCAACCACCAGGCTCAAGAACTTCGGATGCCTGGGGACTGCTGCGTCCACAGACTCCCGGGCAGCTCAGCAGGCACACAGTCCCTGAGCTCCTTGAGGACCATCCCCCTCCTCTGTCTGCGGGCTGGCGTTGACCCCAACATCAGGGAAGGACAATGCATTCTGGTCCTGGCGCTCCCCCAGATTCCCCTTGGGGGTCATATACTACCCCATCCCTAGTTCACAGAAGCAGAAACTTAGGCTCAGAGGCACGGAGCTACCTGTTCAAAGCTGCACAGCCAAATGCGTCAACATGACAACCAAGGTGTCAACATCGCCAAAGCCCAAGTCATGCCACCCCCACAGCCCACCGCCAGCTCTGCAGCTCACCTGTCGTGTACCTCAGTGTCCCCACTGCCTTATGAGATGCTGTGAAGATGAAATAGGAGATTAAAGAAGCACCTACAATAGCGCCTACTATATATTAAATTCAGGCTACATCGATTGTAACTCTTATTATTAATGTCAGTAACACCAAAAAAACACGTCCAAGGCATGTTGGTATTAGTAGACTTCCCTCCTCCGTGGAGGTCCCACCCTGGTCTCCAGTAACTGTTTCTGGGGGAACACAGGAAGGACCTGTGACTCTGTGTGGGGCACAAGGAGTTTGCAGGGCCCTGGAGGCAGAGTATCCCGAGCTTCCTGCCATCTGCTGACCTGCAGGCCTCACTGGCCCGACTCACGAGATGGACGATGATGACTTGCCAGGGCACTGCAGGTCCATTTCTACCCCGGGATCTTCACAGGAATCACCGGAGCTTGTGGCTCTCCTCCCCCTTCTCACACTCTATCTGTGCAGGTACCTGGCTTCCTGATCACTCTCTCTCCTTGATCATCTCCAGCCTCTACCCACTCTCTTTAGGAAGCCTTCCCTCTATCGCCCTGTGGTGAAATTCCTTATTCTAAGGCCCACTGTAATAGTCCTTTTTTTTAAAAAAAAAAATTATTTATTTGGTACAGGGTCTTGCTATGCAGATTAGACTCGTAGTGATCCTCCTGTCTCAGCCTCCCCAGTGCTGGGATTACAGGTGTGCTCCACAATGCCCGGTTTCTGTATCCAGCACTGTGTGCCCTGGGTTCCAGGAGGCTGGCACAGCATGTGGTACTAGGAACCGAATCTGGGTACTTGCACTTATCAGGCAGGTGCTTAGACTGCCAAGCTATCTCCCCTGCCTAAAAGTCCTTTCTTAATGACATCTTGAGCCCAGGTCTGTCTGTTCTGATCCTGAGGCTCCTGATGCATTACCTAGCCACACCCAAGCACCAGCTCACACACTTGCCGTGAGCCACTAAGCCTATACGTCACCCCCGGAGTGTGCATTCTTCCCTCTGTGTCCCAGCTGAGGCTTGGGGACAAATGGCCATGCAAGCCCTGACTCTTACATCCAACGCTCCCTGGATGCCTGCACCGGATGATCCATGGAATCTCACACTCCCTGAGCCCAGGAGGACTGGTGCAGGTGCTGCGAGGAACAGACGCAGCTCAGACAGAGCCCTAGTGCTGACAGCTGCTCCCAGAAACCTCTCTATCAACACTAACAGCATTTGATCACACAAGGTGACAAGACAAAGGACGTTGCTGGGGAGTGGCAAGGAATGACAACCAGGCTGGCAACTGTGTGCCCAGGGGCTGTAGCCACCATCTTGAGGGAGGGGTGAATGGGATTGTAGGTCTGAGTAACTCAAGGACTTGGGTTTAACAGCCTGCCATGAGGTAAAAAGAAAAGGCCTGTGCCTATGGAGATCAGGAGTGAGATGTTTGCCCCTACATGGAGCTGGGCACCCCAGAGAGCTTCATCTCAGAAACTGGGCATTTAAAACATTCCAATCAGAGGAGCTGGGGGATGGGAGGGAAGAGTGTGTGTGTGCGTGTGTCTGGATTCTGGATAGAACAAAAACAAAAATAAAAAAGAATTCTCTTTGGAATTTTTAACTGAGGCTTGTACTTCCCTTGGGCTGATAGCTTCAATATACCTCCTAAGTTTTATTTCTGAACTGAGAAGCCGAGAAATTTGCATATAACTTGTCCCAGGCTGATGATACTTGGGAGCATGTGAAGAAAATAATCAAGAAGACACGAGCAGGGCACAGCCTCCACTCAGCTGTGGAGATCTCCCACGGATCACACCCACAGAAGAGGAGCTCGAAAACAAAAATTCCAAAACAGAGGAAGAATGGATGTCCTGCAGGAGACTAGGCAATAGTATTGGAAAATGGGCTTCTTCCCCTAGAATGAAATGTGGAATCTTTGAAATAAAGGCTCAGGGAAGTAAGAAATAAATAAAGTAGCAGATTAGGCAAAGCTAAAAGTGAGCAGGAATGTAGACAAGGAAACCTTTTGGGGACCAGGGGTATAATTCACTGTCAGAATGTACACTTAGTGTAACTGAGACCCTGGGTTCAATCCCTGGTTCTCAAAAACGGGACACCTGCCAGAATCAGATTAGAAGAGTCAACTTGTGGAAAGTAGCTGAGTGGAATAAAGAGATATTAGATTAAAATAAGACAATCCACTCTGTATAAGATAGGGATTGAAGAATATAAGAAGGGAAAAAAATAGAAGTACATGATAAAAACCAACCATTTACAAGGTTTATAAAAGATAATTTATAAAATTCCTATGAATCCCAAGAAATCTAAAGCAAATCGTATAATCTAGACCAACCTATATCAGTGGGAATTTATGATTGATGTACAGTTGTAAACATAATGCTAAGAAGATAAAAACCCAGGCAAAAATGAGAAATGTGATAGTTACTTGTAAAATATACATTATAATATATACTAATTTATTCATAAGTATGCTAAAACTGATCCATGGTGTCAGGCATGGTTAGCCTTGTGGTAGGGGTGTGCCTGAGCTGCGGCCTCAGGGCTGCTGGTTCTACATCAGGAAAGATAAAGATAAAAATAAGAAAGAAGACACAGAATAGAAGATAGAGGACAACTGAAGAAAGACAGTTGACTGCACAACAGTGATAGAGACCACAAAACAATGGGGCTCTTCTACAGCAAGAGAAAGAATTTCCATAGGAGAATTCTACACTCAGCTAGACCACTGCTCACAATTCAGGGATAACAAGAAAATTAAAAAAAAAAATCCTGAGTGGTTTACCTCTAGGGAGCTTGTTCTAAATGGATATATAAAGGGTGGCTTCAGGAAGAGCAGAAAACATAAAAAGGAAGCAGGGGAAGCTTCCAGGATGCACTGAACTGTCGGTGTGTGTGGAGGGCAAGTCAGAATGCTTCCTGATTCTGACCCACCAGGGTGGAGCCAGCAACGACAGGAGTCGGAACTAAGCTGGGCGAGGTGGAGGCAGAAGAGGGAACTGAACCATAACATTGGGCCAGACCTGCATTAAAATGGGTGCGGGAGGTCAGGGCTAAGGTCTGGATGTAATTCAGGGAGAAACACGGACCTTTATTTCCTCTAGACCATTAAGTCAAGTATGCTTATTGCGAGATAATAAATGGAGAAAACACAACACAGACCTTTCAAATAAGAAATGCAATGAAGAAGATGGATCAATATCATGGATGGGGAAAATGAGTTGCCGTGACTGTTCCAACCTGACTGGATTAAGAAATGCCTAGCAGATTAGAAAAGCATGATTCTGGGCATGTCTATGGATTATTTCCAGAGATAAATGGCACACAGAACAGCCAATGGAAGGGGATAGACCTACCCTCGTTGTGGGTGGTACCCACAAGAGGCTGGTGAGCTGGAGGGAGTAGAAGGAAAGAAGAGGAACTCTGACACACATGTGAGGAGCTCTAGTCTGCTTGAGCAGGTGCACCTTTTGCTGCCATTGTCCATTGGACATCAGTTTTCAATTTCTTTAACCTCCAATACAAACTCAAGCCACTCTCCAGGAAGCCTCCAGACCTCTCGTCTTGGCCTGCTGCTGGACCTTGATCTCTTGTGTTTCAAAGTTTCCAGATTTTTTGGGTGCCATAAGTGATTCCACCTCTATGAGGCTCATCCGCCTTATCTGTACAGTGGAGGCGGCAGCGCATTCTTCTGTTAGAAAGTTATAATTGCAGGTTCCATTTCAGAACAGCCATCAATCCTGTAATTCTAGAGGCAGCAAGGAGAGTCAACTCTGGTCAGGCACATCCTCAGGGCACCCTGGCCACCACTCCAGCAGTGCTGAGGTACAGGGACAACTGTCCTCCTCACCTGAGGTGAAGCCTACCCAGATTACATGCTGGAGACAACTGAACCCGGTTATAATCTGGAGTTATCTGACCTGGAAGTCACTTGTAGACCTTGTGATCTTGAACAGCTGACATCTTGATTGGTCTCCTGATCTGTCACTGTGGTTGGACAGAGACAAGTCATGGGGGGCTGGCTCTGTCCCCAGTGAGACCCAGACTCTAGGAAGGCTCTTGCTGTTACTGCCACCATGCCAAAATTGGTCCTCACCTCTATTGTATAGGCCAGACATGGAGGCCAAGAAGCCAGGAATGACTGTAGTCTTGGTCTTTGGGGTGATCTGGGGGCTTCAGCCTGGCTATAGGGGGAGCCCTGGATTGGCATGGGTTCTGTTGAGACACATGCAGGGCCTGGGCAAAGAGTGAATAAGAGAAGTGTCCCTTGGTTTACACCAGGCATCCATTGTTTCCATCAGCGTGGTGGCACCTCAGAGACTCCCAGCAGACAGCACCCTGAGAAGTCTGATAACATTAAGATGTGGACCGCTTCCCACGAGGATAATGGGCCCCTAACTTACAGCTTCAGTGCCTCCTCGCACTGACTGGCATCAGACACATTTGACCTCTTTGTCTCTCCTGAGCCTGTTCCAGTGCAGCACCAGCTCCATGAAAGCAGGGAATCTTTCATCCCCATTGCTGGGCCCCATGAGGCAGGTGCTCAGTAACAGGTGGCCTGCAAGGGACATTGATGCTGAGCCTCAGTGCTGTGGTCTACACATTGAGAGGATGATGTCCTGCAGTTCTCGTGGGACACAGGGAGATGCTGTCTGCCTCGTCCCCAGTGCAGGATGACACAGGCAGGAGTGACTGGTTCCCTTCATCTCTCTGCTCTCAGGATCTCATCTAAGAAATGAGTTTTAGGGTTGCTGTGATGGACTGGGGTGGACTTCCTTTCTCTGTGTGATGAAAAAGGTCCTGCAGTCAAGCTTTATGAGAGGAAGGAGATATTGTCAAGCTGGCGTGAGCAGCCACCAAGGAGATTTCCAAAGGCACAACGAAGCACATGTGAACTCCAGAGGCAACCTGGATGCTTTTATCCCTCAGCAAGGGGAGAATAACAGCAACTCAGTGCAGAGCATTTGCAGATCCTGAGGGGGCTGCATGGCTTCACCTGCATTGCTGTAGTCACACCTGTGGGACAGATGCCACCCAGAGTGGGAATAAAGGGCTGACGGTGCTGGATACTTGCTTAGGAGTGTGGCTGAGCTGAGCTCAAAGTGGGTCTGTCTGACTCTGGACACGGTGAGTCTCTGGGTCCTTAAACTATGAAAACCTCCAGTCCCTTCATTGTCCACCAACCTCCTCTGATCAGAGTCCAAGTGCTATGACTCTAATCAGATCGTGTAGACTGAGAGATTACCCCAGGAAGGAAGAAACTGCCTGGGGTTGGACTCACAGGAGCTGCCTCCCTCCCCGCTTAAGATAAGGGCTTCCTCTCTCAGAGAGCACTTAGTGATGATCAAGGGCAACTTGAGGAATCTAATGAGAGGATCCTGATCCACTGTGCCTTTGCCCTGAAAATGGCCATGGTGTCCAAAAAGGTGACTAGAACTTCTCTGGTCCAGCTCCTGGGCATTGCACTTGATGGCCCCTAGCCTGGTTATGCTATGGGATACCAGATGGTGAAGAGTCCCCAGTGGAATGTTCCTGCTAGCCAGAACCTATATGAATGACCAGTGATGACAGTTACTGTGTCTCTCTGCCTGACACCACTGGCTGAGATGAGGGCACAAGTAGGCCCCGGAACCACTGCAGGGATCTATGGGTGATATATTTCAAAGTAGCTTGAGGTCACATGATTCTTTGTGTCCAGAAGGGTCACCTCCAGGTCTCTGAGCCATTAGACAATGACGCTGCCTACCTAGTTCTGCTGCACAGAACAGCCTGCTGTGCCCCTCTGTGTCCTCTTGGGGAGGAGTACCCTGCCCCATTCAAAAGCTCTCAGGTCCTGGTCCTGCACCTCTTAGATGGCTCCCTTTCCCCCTGCCTGGATCAATTCCAGCAGGGCTGCCTGGGAGAGGGGCTGTAACTTTGTTTTTTTTTTAAATTAATTAATTATTTATTTATTTGTTTGCTTGTTGTGTTTGTTTGTTTCTTTATTTATTCATTTTGTGGCTGGCTCAGCCTGCCCTGGTGGTGGCGCTGGCGCAGCATGTGGTGCCGGGGATCGAACTGCAGTCCCCGCAGTTGCCTGAGCCCTCCTAAGCAGGCGCTTTAGACCACTGAACCATCTCGCCGGCCCCGAGGGGCTGTAACTTTGGAAGAAGTGGGCACCAGGCAGAGAGGCAAACAGACAAGGGACACTGGACTGTCCACTGCCCACAGAGGGCCCTGAGCTAAGTAAGGGCTCAGCACTTTGGAGAAAAGGCGGTTGAACTAATTGGATTATCTAGACTTCTGAAATCACAGATACAGAGTGAAAGAGCCGTCGGCCCATAAGACAGTCAAGACAGGGGACACAGGCAGGCAGTGGGGCGCTGCTCACCCTCTACAGGATGGACAAAACTAAGTGTGGCTTCCAAGGCTGCAGGGAAGCACAGCAACTGAATAAGGTGGGCAGCGCAGATGTGTGGCAGCAGAAGGGAAGCCCAGGTGCCAGAGACACAAGGAAGCAGGTTGGCCTCCTCCATTCCTGGTGCCTGCTGAGGGACGCTCTGTGTCAGGCGCACTGCTCCACCTCGGGAGGCTGCCCTGTGGCCAGGGGCTGATCCCCTAGGCCCTGGCCCAGCAGAGATGCTTTGCCCCGCGTTGGAGTTTTCCACTCCGTGAGTTGTGCCTGTTGTGCCCAGGTGGAAGGAACTCACCGCTTATCCACATGGATATTTGTGCAGTTAGAGTCCTCGTCTCTTCGCTCCTTGTGATTTGCATAACCATCCATCCAATCACCTTCCCATTTATCTATTGTTTCCTTCCTTCATTTCTCCACATACTTGCTCTTGTACTAATTCAGTGTTTAGTCCATTCATTCCTATTTCCAGTGCTTGTCCAGTCACTCATCCGTTGTCTCTCTGTGTGCCTAGCTCCCCACCCTTGGCTTCACTGGCTCATTCATGTACTCAACACCCCATTCACGCACTTATCCATTATGCCTTGGTTCATTAAGTTATTCAATGGTTTATGCATCTTCTAATTAATTGATTCACCCATCAGCTGACAAAACCAACTCTTGGTCAATGCGCTCCGAGGGTTGGTGCCTAGCCAGTGTGACTCCTGCAGCTCTTAGGCTTCTAGCATATTTGGGCATCTCTGCAGCAAGGGCCACCTTCTAAAGTAAAAACATCATCTGCTGGGTGCGCACAGAGGATAGCTCACACATCACAGGTGAACAAGGCTTTCAATCACTGCCCAGTTGTGGGATGAGCTGAGGTCAAGTAAGAGAATGGTGCCCCCGCCCTAGACCTCTCCTGCACTTTTCTGTGTTTCTCAGCTCTGGTGGTCATGGGGTCTCCTGGTGGCAGATCCTGGGATACCAGACCTATTTGGGCGGTAAAGGAGGCTCCAGGGGCATGGAGAGGGGAACAGAGATGGAGCTTCTGATGAGAGCTGTGTTAGAAATTCAGTTCCCACTAGGGGTGTGTGGAGGTAATCAGGAGTGAGAGGCAAGGATACTTCACAGTTGCCTCACAGAAGATTGAAGAGTGGGGTTATTTACACACCACTGCCCTTGGCCATTGGCTGAAGGCTTTTCCTAGGAGGAGGGCATGTCCCTGGGCAACTGAGCCTGGCTACATCTGGCATCCACGTGGGCTCTGGTGACCAGAGCAAATTCCCACACAAAACTCATGAGTCTGTGCCCATGCAGCAGTCTGCCGTGTCATCATGTCTGGGAGTGGGGATCCTGGGACCAATGACAACATGCTCCTAGACTAACTTTGTCTTCTGCCCCCTAGTTAACTACTAACTTCCTGTTTTTTCACACTAGAGCAAAGCTGTCCCCAGTCAGTGCTGGTTACCGCACGTTACTGCCCATGTAAACTCCACCTCTAGTCCAACTCGACAAAAGCCCCACACCCAGCTTGCTTCCCCCAGAGGCTTGCAACTTCTTCTGCTGCCCTCCTGTGCTCAGCAGTAAAAGATTTCTTTACTTTTCTTCTGCTTCTCTTTCACGCCAGAGGAAGGAACCTTACAAAAATTGTGTAGGTGCTGGTGGGTGGAAGTCGGCCCTGAAAGAAAATGATCAAGACTCTAAGCTCACAGGAAGAGCTTCCCAGCCTCCTCTGCCGGCACTCGTCCTTCTCTGGCTTTACTTGGATTTTCTGGACCACGTGGTTCTGCCGGGCTCTTGTATAAAGCAAAGGCTGGCTCCATGCATTTATTTTACACACTGGGGAAACTGAGGGCCAGGCAGTGGGTGTATCAGGTTCAGGATCACCCAGCCCCACTCTGGAGTCAGATCCTCACCATCCTCAGGGGCAGCTCTGGCTCCCCCATTTGGCTCACTGGGGTGACTTCTGACTTGGCCTGAGAATTTTCTGCCAGATGTGTTCAAAGAGAACAAAGCCAACAAGCAGAAAGCTGCTGCCTTTGAAAAACTGGAAGCTAATGTGCCCTATGGCCATGTTTTCCGTTTTAGAGCTCCCCTTCCTCACCACACTCCCAGCATGCGCGCGTGCACGCACATACGCGTGCACACGCACTTAAAAGCGGCATTTGCTGAAGTAATGTGGCTGTCATATTCACTCCCAAAGAAACACGTGTGATCTTTGCCCATGTGAACAGAGCAGGCTACTGAAGGGACTACATCCAGTTGGAAGCCCATACAGGGAGCTATCACAGGCTGATCTGAAAGAATTCTAGTCAGCACATATGTACCCTGACTCCCGAACTTCTTTTAAATGGGGCAAGATGACATTCTCTTCAAAGGTCACCTTCTCTTCAAGCTATTCTGAGCTTGTGAGCACAAGTTGAGCATGTGAAAGGTCAATATTTTATCTCTGTTTCATTTTGCCCTCTTCGTCCACTGCTGCAAGAAATTACCTCCTGCACTAAGGACTCTTGCTGCACAAGGAAACCTTGGTCCAGGGACCCTCTGTGGCATTTAGGGACTCCTCTTGCACCTTGGACCTCTCCCTCTACATGTCACTAAATTTTCTTTGCAACCAGAGTTTGTCTTTTTCATTGTCTTAAAGAGACTGAACAGAGCTATTAGGCCAAGCAACATGTGGCCAGGACACTGGGAAAGTTTCAATGTCGCCCAAGTACTACAGGTGAGCTACCGTCTCCCATGGGCCTGCTGTGCTCAGGCGCTATGCTTAGTCCTTGGGACAGTGTTCATGCTGTATAACGCATGACTCACCCACAGCGTAGAGGCTTTGCTGGGTTTCCCCATCACGTCCTACCAGGTAGGGGCCAATAACAATTGCCTTTTGGGATTCTTGACCTCACACTTAATGTGTGTCTGCGATCCTCCTGTATTAGTCACTTTCCCATCAGAATACCTCACACTCACAATTTAAGAAAGAAAAGTCAAATTTGGCTTATAATTTCAAGGAGCTTAGTCCATGTGGACCAGCTCCAAGACAGAAATAGCATGGCAGAAAGGCATGGTGGAAGATAGCTGCTCAGCTCAGGACAGGCAGGAAGCAGAAAGACAGGAGTGAGGAACAAAACAAACTTCCAAGCCACACACCCAGTGACCAAACCACATCTCCTAGCAGCACATTCAGCTGTGAGCTCACAAGGTTCATAGCTGGTTGGCGGCCCACACCTGTGGTGGCTCTACCTGCCCATGGGGAGATGTGGGAGGGCCCAATGGTCACATCATCAAAGAGGAGTGGCACACGACTCATCCTAAGCCACTGTGCAGGGATCCCTGATCACTATCTCCCCTACCAGATGTGTCTGAGACACCAGACATCTTGTCTCTCTTGACATCCTGTGATTCTGTGAATGATAATGAGGCACATCACGTTAAGCGTCTGTTTGCTCCTTCAGCTAGTACTCATGAATACCTGGTAGGTGCTATGTGGTGACCTCCAGAAAGCTGTTCAGTGACAGAGTGAGGTCAGGACTCCCCATCCCACTGCTGTAGTACCTGTCTCTGCTGCCATGCAAGAACCTCTCCTTCCTGCCCTGGCCTCTCCTGTTTGGCTCCAGGACCCTTTTCTCTCCAACATCTTCAGCTCTTATTTTTTTCCTGTGTACTGGGTTGGGGTGGGGGGTATGCGGGGTGACCCAAACAAGTATGTGGAGGATAAAGCCCAGAGCTGAGTGAGAATCTTGGTTCTCTCCCCGAGAAATGAGTAGTTTAACACAAATTAACTTAAGCAGAGTCCATATCTAAAGAAGGAAAGGAAGCTGCTTAGGTTCATTTTCTTAGTCAGCTTGTTCAAGTCTAGCATTAATCTATTCATCAGCTCAGCCCATCAGCAGGGAACATGCTTCTTCAGGAGTTTTCTAACCGAAAAGAAATGCCTCATTAAGTCAAACGTATTAACCTGAGAGCAGTATCGATGTCAGGCAGACTAATGAATGTGGTTATAGGGAACCCACAGCGGCCCGCAGAGGGGCAGACTGCCATCAGGAGCGCTGCAGTCGGCTCAGCTATGCTAGGATGTGTGTGGAATCACAGAAGGGGCGGATGGGTGGGAGGCAGAAAACGGACTGTGATCCATGCAGGGGTCATGGCCAGTCTTCTGAGGGGCGCCTTGACCACTGCCAGTGTCTTTGGATGTTTGTAAAAGATATGTGGGCAAGGGAGGAGAAGGAGGCGACATCCTAACTGTTGGGGAGATGGGTTTAGTTTTTCCTGTGTGTCTCTGAGAAGTTCAGGTACTGGAAACCCAACACCCAAATTCATCTGTGAGTGATATCTAGGGGTGGGGCCTTTGGAGGTTGTTAGGTGAGGGCATGAGATTGAGGCACCCATGATTGTCCTGTCTCTTGCACGCTGCCCTCTACTGTGGTTTGTTGCAGCGCTAACCCCTCACCCGATGCTGAGCGGGCACCAGGGCCAGGCTCTGGGAGCTCTCAGCCTCCAGAACTCAGCCAACTAAACCTCTGTTCTTCATAAACTGCTTTTTCTCAGGTGTTCTGCTAGAGCAGCAGAAAATGAACAAAGATGGGCTCTGAAATGGGGGTTGGGGGCGGGCAGAAGGGTTGGAATTGAGTATCAGAATTGGGTTTGGGGGCTGGGTCTTCCCACATGCTGGTAGATGAGGCTCAGTTCCTGCCCCTCTTTATTGTGTGAGAACCTTTATAAGCACTAAACTCAGCTTTCACGGGCGTTCAGCTTGACAGGTGTTTGGGGCCCAGGCTCATAGATGAGGAAATGGAGGCTGAGGGCAGGTAAATGACCAGCCCAAGGTCTCCCAACTTGTGGGGAGACTGGAGGCAGGACAGGCTGCTGCCATAGGAGAGGGTCTCAGCACCGCCACCTCTGCATCCTGGGCCTTTCCAAGGCTGATTCTCCAGCTGCTTGTGGCTCCCACGCGCACCACAGGATGCGCCCTTCTTACCGCACAGGAACCATGCAAGCTTGGGCAGGTCACAGCTGAGGCACCGCTAGTGCTTGATTTAAATATGGCTGCAGCCCAGGCCTACCAGGGACCCTGGCCTTCACTGCTTAATTTGCTTCTTCAGTAACACCTGTGTGCCTTGTAGGCCCATGTGACGATCAAATAAGCTAATGAAGCTCCCATACAGCAGGTGCTCAACAAGCTCTGCGTCCAATCCTGTTCCATCCAGCTGGACTAGGCAGGCAGATTGTAGAGGGGCAGGGCTACTCTTCCTGATACCCACAGGCCAAGCATGTCCCCTGGGGTCCACCACTGCCTGGCTCCAATACAGACACAGCTATCATTAGGTCTCCCATATTCTGGAGCTCATACCCTCGCTGGGGTGAGAAGCTGAAGGCATCAGAAAGCATCTGTGCCCAAAGACTAGGACAGAGAAACAAGAGAGGGGTCTGGAGACAGAGATGGGCCCACTGGGAATGGCACAGAGCAAACTTGAGGGGTCTGCGTGGAAGAGGTGTCAGCTTGCCCTGGGACAAAAGAGGACAGAGCTCTACTAACTCGGCCAGGTCAGCTAAGAGACTAATTTAAGGGTGAAATAAGGGGAAGGAGAGTAGACATTCATATTTATAGTCATGTAAAACCCCATGTCCTACTTACGGTCAGTCCACAAGGGAATGCACATATACTAGGCATGTCTATGAGCCCCCATAATGAAGATCTTTACCTAAAAGTAAAGCAATTTCTAGAAAGTGGTATCATGAGCCCTGCATTTCAGGTAAAGAAACCAAGGCTCAGAGTGGCTGAGTGGTTTGTCAGGATTCACCCCCAGGTGTCTCTGACCCAGGCCCCTGGTTCCTCAGGGGCTTCCCCTGTTGACGGTCCTGCTGGACAGCGTTCCTTGGCCCTGTGAACTGTGGGCAGCACGAGCCTCAGGAGGCTGGCTCAGCCCTGTGGTGACTCCTGCCTCAGAGCTGGGGCTCCTGTCTCTCACGGTGAGGCCAGGTACGCATCTGGGCACTCTGTGTACACACTGAGGTTGGGACTGAAGCGGTGCACTTCCGGTGTCAGATGGCTCAGAGTTGTATTTAATTCCATACAATGATCTCCGCTGAGCACTGTTCTCTATGATACATTCTTCCTTGGCAAGGCGCCCCAGTAGTGTCTGTTGAAGTGGGAAGAGACGAGAAACTCAGGCTTAGCCAGAGGAACACACATGGCCTAGGGTGTGTGTTGCTGACTTTACGGAATGGCCGAGCCTGGAGGGCATCCTTAAGGGCCAAGAGAGTTATAAGCTACCTTCAAATACAGCAAGGGTGGGCCAGGTGTGGTGGCGCATGCCTATAATCCCAGCACTTGGGAGGCTGAGGCAGGAGGATCGGTGCAAGTTTGAGACCAGCCTGGGCTGCAAAAGTGAGCTCAAGGCCAGCCTGAACTGCATAGTGCAATCCTGTCTCAAAAAAGACAAATAAATAAATAAATAAATAAATAAATAAATAAAAATACAGTCAGAGCTCCTACAGGAATGAAGAAGTAGCTATCTCAGTGCGGCCTGAGGAAAGGCCTTTCTAACAGTGAAAGCTTCCCAGGCATGGAAACACACTACCTCCACTGGTGGTGAGTCCCTCATCTTTGGGGGTGTGCAATCAGGACTGAGGTGGCCTTTGCTGGGAGGCACATCACGAGGACAGCCTATATTTGAATCACACATGCTGTTGTGTGTTTCAGGGTTACTTCCTTTATCTCTCTGATTGTCAGTTACTTCTTCCAGAAAGTGGACCTGATAATGCTACTTATTGTCATCTCACTGAGTTATTATGACACATGAGTGAGGAAATGAATGTGCCTTAGCTTGTTCCTGCTGCTATAACAGGATAGCCCAGATTGGGAAAGACTGGGAAAATTATCAAGAACACAGACCCATTGCTCACCATTCTGGAGACCTGAAAGTCCACAGTCAAGGTGCCAGCAGATCTGCGGTCTGGGCAAGGTCTGTTCTCATGTTGTCCTGTTGCTGTGTCCTCCAGAGAGGAAAAATGCCGTGTCCCACTAAGGTGGTCCTCCTGCCAGTCTTGTCTCAAGTCATCAATCTGGAGCATAAGCATAGAACACCCATGACTGGACCATTGGCTACCTGGTCTTGCCCCTTCATGCCATCTCATTGGGTCATTGCCTCCAACCACGGATGTGGAGGGACACAGACATCTAACCACAGTGACAACTGAAGTACAGAAGAGCTGGGAGTCAACCCACTGCCAGCACCTGGGGGCTGAGCTTATGCCTCCAGTCAAGGCCTAATGTGTTATAAAGGACTCTGGCGTCACATGAGGCCAAGACAAAGCAATACTGAGCCCCTTAAAACTCCTGGGTACTTTCCACTCCAAGGGTCAGTTTTCAGTTATTTAGTCAAAGGTGTCTTGGTCCAAGACCCCTCTGTTAGCCATGAGCCAGTTTTCACTTGTTAATAGATTTAATTTCCATAGACTCTCAGTGGCTTTTTTTTTTCTTTTTTAATTGACTGCTCTGTGAAAAATATGCTTTGGAAACTTGAAATAACCATCAGAGAACCTTAACTAAATTACATTTTAATCAAGCGGAAAGAAACAACGTGCTTGAAACAAGGGAAACCAGAGCAGCAGTGCATCACCAGGGACAGACGGGAGGGTGAGGGGAGGCGGCTGCTGTGCTGAGCTCTTTCCTGCAGGGCCCACTCCCAGGGGCTGGTTGCTGCACCAGCTTGTGTGGTATTTCCTGCACCTGTCCCCACCTCAGCTGCGTTCTTCTCTGGGATAAGAGGTGTCTCCTGCCACCTGAGGGGTGATGCAAGAGAAGGGAAATGATGAGGGTCACACTCTCCCGTCCTCTTTCTCCCCATCCTGGGCCTTTCTGCTGAGGGCCAGCACCAGAGCACTGTGTATAGGCATGAAGGGGCCCCTTCTCCAGAGCAGGTGGCCATGTGGCAGTATCTCATCAGAGGCAAAGGTGAGAGAAGCAAAGTCCCCACCTGTCCCCACCCATCTGTCTCCATAAAAGGGCCCCAGGATGGGCTGGGTTCACCAAGACACGAGTCAGCCAGTTTGGCAGGGGCTGGTCATGGCCCTGGGCTGGAGATTCAGAAAGGGCAGGAGGACATGGATGGGGCACCCACAATATCTGCTGTGCTTGCTAAGGACATGCTTGGGCATGGAACATCTGGGTCTCAGAATGAGCAGCTCCACCCTCCCGAGACTCAGTGCCAACCTGCTGGAGACACAGGTGTGCTCAAACTGCCTAAACCCAGCTGGCCAAGAAGGGGAATGGGCTCACCTGGGCCTCTGCATGTGTCCAGTCACTGCCTCCCAGGTTGCCACTGGACTTTTGCAGGCTGCCACTGTTGGTGGCTGTCTTAGTTACTTTTCTTATTTCTGGAACAAACTATTTGATATCCAAAGTTAGAGAAGCAAAGGTTTATTTGGCTTATAGTTCTTAGAGGTTTTGGTCCATAGTCACTGGCTCCAAGACAGGGTGGCCTGGCAGAGGGGCACCACAGAAGAGAAATAGTCCAGGGCAGCTGGCAGGAGAGAACAAGTGAGCCCTCTTTTTCTGTCCCTCCTATTCTATTCAGCCTACTTGCCCTTGGGCAGATACAGCATTCACACCCTTAATCCCAGCCTGAATTATGCCAAACCAATCCACGGACTGATTTAGTAATTATACACTCAGGATGCAGCCACCTCTGAAAAAGCCCCCAAGAACTGAATGAGGCCCTGCGGGCCATCTAGGCACAAGTCCTAATAGTGACATTGGGCCTTTACACCCTTTGACAAGCCAGCCAGCCCAGGCAGAGGTGCTGGGTGTGGCCTGGTTGTTTCTGTACTTCCTGGGAAATCCGAGGGAGCTTCAGGCTTTAGAGCAGTAGGAGATACCTGCCACTGAGGTTTAGTAAGGAGGGTTGGAGTCCAAATTCCAGGCCATGGCAGGGACTAAGTAGAACACAGATGTGTTGCTACATCACCACCCAGGTCAGGTACAATGGGATGGGGAGGGGGCTGTCATAAAGGAGAGGGACAGGTTTGCTTACCTGTGCTGGAGAAGGCAAAGGCTTTGGGAAAACTGGGTAGTTACCCTCATAGTCCAGGGTCAGCATGTAGGCACAGAGCAGGCTGGGACCTGGTAAAGCTCCTGGATCCAGGAGCAGACAGCAGGCCTTTTCACCTGTTACCACGGAGACCAAGCATTTCATCTTGATTCTGACCCTTCCTCCCTCTAAGTCTGAGGAGATGACTTGGTCTCTTGGAGACTGAAGTTTTCTTCTCCATACAGCAGATCTGGTCTTCTTCCAGGCCAAGGGCATCTTCTGCTCATGAGGACAGAGGTGCAGAAGCTCAGATCTTCCTGGCACAGGCTCACCTGTTGCTTCAGAGGGAGCAGTAACCCCTCAGGTCTCACATTCTGAGCTCATGGAGGCTCCAAGCCTGGGCTGGGCACTGGGGGGCTTTGGTTGGGGGCCCACCTCACCCTGTGTCTGCTGTGGGGTGCCAGCCTGGAGCACAGTGCCCCTTCTGCTGCCCCACAAAGGAGAAGGTCTTTAGCTAGAGGATATGGGAGAATGTGTGCCCTGGGCTGGGGGTCTCTGAAGTGACTCTGGTCACCCCGATATCACAGGAGAGAGAGCCAACACATCCCATCCTCATGTCATCTCTAGCCCCAAGAGTAACTAAGGAGCCAAGTAGGTTGGTCCCTCCACTCCATGTACCCCCCGCATGGCTCTCTCCTTCCTGGCTCTCTGTAAGGTAGACATCTTCTAGCTCCAGCACACTGAGGGTAAAGTAAGCCCCGAAGGGAAGCTCCCCACATCCAATTAGGCCTGCAAAACCCACCACGAGCTTCACTGGGAGCACTTTCTTCTGCCCCAATTAGATGCCTTTCCCAGTGAGCCTCTGCCTGCCCAGAGTCACCTGAAGTGAGCAGCCAGTGCATACTGGGAGGG
>PVKN010007327.1:0-26848 GCA_004027915.1 Capromys pilorides
TACAGAGATGAGCAAGCATTCATAAGTTTACTACACAGAAGCATCTGTGTGTGTGTGTGTGTGTGTGTGTGTGTGTGTGAATGTATGTGTGTGTGTGTGTGTGTGGTCGATATGTTTTATGCTCAAATCCAACTGAGGAGATGGACTCCGGCATTTACCATGTTATGTTCTACATATATGAGGACAGAAGCTCTAGATTTCAAATGAGAAGTTAAAACTATTTCTATCACCTGAAAACAGGTAACAGAAACAGGTAGATTGTGCTGGCCAGATCACTCAGTGGATTAGAGTGTCTGCTTAGGCAGATGCAGGGACTGGGTTTCCATCTCCGGCATGCTGTGCTGGCCCGACCCCCAGGGCACACTGAGATGGCAATGGAGCCTGGGCATGGATGGGTATGCCCGTAATCCCAGTGTCTGGGAGGCTGAAAACTAGAGGATCATTATGCGGCCTATCTGTGCAGCAAGACTATGTACTAAATATATTTTTGTAAAAAAAAAAAAAAAAACAGGCAGATAAAGTTTTCATCACCCCAAATAACGAGCTCCAAGGTTGTCTCTGTCTGTAGGCAGAGCTTGGCAGGACCAGCCTCTGTACCTCTTTCCCTGACGTTCGGCCAGGCATCTTAGCAGATGCTTGGGGCACTGCGCACGGACTTGGGAGGGCAGCTCCAGTAAGCAGACCCAGAAGGGGAACAATGAGTGTGTGAACAGATATTTGGGATGTGAACAATATGTCTTCTGTCAACAGGACAATGAAGAAACAAAATGGTCATTATTCATTCAGCCATCATTCATCCAACATATATATTGTGTAAGAAGCTTGAATACAAGATAAGGAAGTGCCCTTGATCTCAAGAAGATTATGATCTACCTCCGTCCTCTCCCTCCTAGGTCCCTGACCAACTATGCCACCTGCTAATGAAGACCTGAGAAGAGAACTGCCCGGAAGCCTGAGACACCCAGCAATGGGGATCTCTCCTCAGTCTATGCTTTCTTTGATGAGATATATTTTTTAAAGCAGGATGAAAGACATGGGAAGAACACAAGCTAGGTTAAGTATCAAGATCACTTCCAACAACGAGACACCTACCTAGATCTTCTGCCTTCATATTAATGACAGAAGTGGTTCCTACGCAGAACATGAGCTATAGGAGGTATGACACCAGCGAATGCTGTGTGGGGCCCTGGCTGCTCAGCACACTTGTGGTCTCTCTTGGTCACTTCCAGACTCTCTCTTTTCTTCATGTATTTCACGCAAGGGCTCCATATGCAATTCAGACACCTAGTGATCCTCCTGTTAATAGCCTCACCAGCACTGGGATTCAGGCATGGGCCACCACACCCAGTCTTGGTGGCCAGCTCAGGGTCCCCAGGGGTTGGACCCACATGGCATGTGGTGCTGGGGATCAAACACCAGTCCCCATGCTTGCATAAGCAAGATCAGTCCCCTGAGCTATCTCACCAGCCTTATTTCCAGACTCTCTCAGGGGTCTAAACAAAATGTATTTCCTGTCTTCCGCTGCTTTATGCTGTTAAACTTCAACAGTGACCTGACCATGGCAGGGTAACTGAAAGTGGTGGTGAGACAGACTCCACTGCTAGGAACCTGTTTTCTGCCCCATTGGTTGCTGCTACCCGGACATCTCAAAGCACAGCCCCATCAAGTTACTGCCCTTTGCATAACTTATGGCTTTCAGAAACTTAATTTTTTTTTGTGGTTTTGGGGATCAAGCCCACTGCCTCAAGCATGCTAGGCAAGGAACGTGCTCCACTGAGCTTTGCCTCCAGCCCAGTAGTTATAACATTTTGATAGTAGTTGCATTAGGAGATTTAAGCTTCTAGGACTTTATTTCCTACTCACTGAAATGTGGTCCCCGCTTTATTTCCCACCTACCCAATATTAATCTTCCCTTCTATGAGGCCCCGGGGGGAGGGGGAGCCTCCTGGACGCTCTTCACTCTGATCTTGGCTCATGGAGCATCTGTGACTCCTCTTTAGCTAAGGCCCTCCCGTATTCTCTATGACACTGTGCCTCTCAAATCAACCTTCTCTATCCTTGAGCCTATGCTTTTCATCCAAGTCACACCCTTAGCTTCACCTCATATGCAGCCCCATTCTTTATCAGTACAGCACAAACTACTTCCGCATACAACTGACTTAGAGATGCGTGTGTGTGTTGTGCATGCGTGTGTGTGTGTGTGTGTGTGTGTGTGTGTGTGTGTGTGTGCTTTTGTCTGTATCTGGGCGTGTACCCCGCCTCTGCTAGGCTGTCAGCCATATGAGTCCCCTCAGGTATGTGTGGAGCCTTTCAGTGTGCACTAGAACATACTAACTTACTCTTATCTTTTATCTAATGGGAACCCATGTTTCTCGCTCCATTTTAAACTTTTTACACCTTCTCTCCCTCCTTCTGTGATGTTTTCAGTCATTCACTCCCTGTGTGTCTAAGAATAGCGGAATCACTATAAACAAGGCCAACGTGGTCCCTGTTCTCTATTCACTTAGTGTGGGCAGCGTGGGCTATGGCTTGATAAAGCAAACGGTCCTTGAAGGAGGACAGCCACCACCTCTTTCGGTGGGAGGCAACCTACAGATCCACTCAGTGACCCCAGTGGTCCACTTCTTTGGAAGGAGCCAAAGGACAGGAACCAAAAGTCACACACCAAGTGAAGTATAAAGTTTTTCCCACTATAGCTTCTACTGAGACCTGCGAAGAGAAGAAAGAATCCAGTCCACCATCTTGACCACACCGGGCCTGTTTGACCACGGAGCGCTGCTGTAAAGTGTTCTCCAGGATGGGATGATTTCTAGTCACTTATCTCTTTTCAGACCAATGCTTCATTGCATCCATTAAATGCACTTGTCAAAATTTAATTTTTCATCAAACAAAATAGTTACACACATTCAGTACATTAAAAGCTACGGTGTCACCACCTGATTAGATCAATGATTTATACCTGGGTGCAGGGGCATACCCCTCATTCCATTGTTGTAAAAGACGGGGCCTGGTGGCATAGCTCTGTAATCGCAGTCATGCCTGAGGCTGAGGCAGGAGGATCAGAGGTTGGGGCTAGCCTGGCAATTAGTGAGACTATATCAAAATAGAATTTAAAAAGGGGACAAAGATATCACAGCTCAATGATAGAGTGCCGCCAGCACTACACTACTAATAGTAACAATTTATAATAATAATAATTATTATTTTAATGTATTTAGTACAGGGCCTATAGGGTCTCACTACACAGATCAGACTCCTAGTGACACTCCTGTTTTTCAGCCTCCCAAGTTTTGGGATTATAGGCATAAGCCACCACGCCATCTCAGTGCACCCTGGGGGCAGGGCCGGCATGGCACAATCCCTGTTTCTGCCTAAGCAGGCGCTTTAATCTGCTGAGCTATCTGGCTGTCCCAACAATTTATAATGAAAATGCTCATTAATTTACACATCTATTGCGCTCCTATCAAAATACATACCATCAGCAAGTTTCACAAAAATAAAAATGCTTTACTTGATCATATTAGACCATCTTCAAAATGCATGTTCAAAATGGGATACTAACCATTTACAGTTACACATCTGGATTAAGCAGAAGATAAATGGTACCCTGAGAAATTATCTCCTAGAACTATAGTCCAAAGTTATAGCTATTTAAATCCTGAAAATAAGATTAACCAGTCAATTGATCAATAGATAAAAATACAAAAAAAAAATCTTATATAAAGATTCAGTACTTCAAGTAAAAAAAAAAAAAATGTCTTTTGAGATAGGGTCTCTCTATACAGCTCAGGCTAGCCTTGAACTCACTGTGTAGCCAAGGCTGATTTCAAATTCACAACGATCCTCCCGCCTCAGCTTCCAGAGTGCTGGGATTACAGGCATGCACCATCCTACCTGGTTTTCAAGTACAATTTTTAAAAAACTCTTTTACCAAACCTGAAATAAAAATTATGTGACTTTCATTGAAGAAACCCCTTCACCCTCTAGAATATGCTGCTACTCAGCTCTCAAGCCTTCCACAGTGTAACATAATAACTGGAACAGACCAGAAACTTCTAAGACTACGCAACTTCCGTACTCGGCTTCACCAGGAACAAGACCAAGCAAAGGTCTCTGTGTGGTCCTGCAGCTCAACAGTGGAGGACACAGGTCTATAACTTAGGCACACTCAGTGTGATTACGGCTCCTGGCTTCTATCATCAGCAACCCCAAGAGTGACCGGTCTCAGGTACCGGAGCAATTCTGCCATTCCATTCCATACATGCCAGGAATGACTTTCAGTACAGGAACTGTGAAGGGTCAGACGCCCAAACACGTGCCGTCCTGATACTATGTAAAGTCCGCGTAAAAGATAGATCTAATTAGGGCAAAGGTAACATCTGATTTTACTACAGTTTCAATCTTGTACATAATTAGTATTTCAGATAGACTGTTACTATTACAAAGGCACTTTCTGGATAAATATGTAACATTTATCCTGGTAGAAATAGTAACCTATATTTAATGTAATTCATAGTAGATACATTTTATATTATGTATATTATACACAGTGTATGATGTGTGTATATACCTTAAATTGTGTATCTTAAACCAAAGTTCCACAAAACACTATTGATCTATGCTATTCGTGCTGTGTTCTATTGTCTATGCTACTCCAAGCTAGACTCAATTTTTAAAACGGTCATATAAAAATGTTCATTTTCTGATTCATTAATAGGCGATACTGCATAATTTACAGCACAGTGTAATACACTCTTCCTACTTCACATACTAAAATTTTCCCCTTTATTTCGGTTGATTGGAAGTCATCTTCTCTTTTGGTGGTGGGAGTGCCTAGGACCCACCGCTTAAATGCAGGGCCTATCACTTCTAGCCCCGAACATTTTCTGATGGGATGAAAGGAAGTTTTGGGGTAATCCACGAATACCCCCCAGAGTGGCTCAGGCCTCCAAGGTATGCCTACGCACCAGAAAGTAGTCCCGGGGCCCAGGAATATGGTGGCTCCTAGGTGCACATTGGACTCCTCGCAAATGTCCTTGAATTTTAAACAAAGGAGGTTTATAAGACAGGTTTTACTGTTCGCTTACAGTCATGACATGGGGCAATAGCTTTCATTCGAGAAAATCGAGGCCTACTAGAAGGTTCTATGACGTATGGCCGCAAAGCTCAGGTCGAGGCCGCAGCCCACTGCACAGGGCTCCCCACAAACTACCCCCATGAGGATTCGGCAGGCGCGGGGTCACAGTTCTGCCTCTGCCAGGATGGGGTACTGTCGGGACAACAGCTGACCAACCGAGAAGGCAGAGATGGAGCCGCGGGCGCTGCAGCCCCGAGGCCCAGCCAACGGCCTGCAGCGCTGCGCGCAGCAGGGCAGGGCCGACACCTGCGGCCTGGAACTCGCTGGCCGGCGCGGGGTCGGGACTTGCCATGTCCAGCCCTGCCCTGCGCGGGAACCAGCGGAGACTCTGGCTGGCCAGGGCGGCACCAGCTAAGGGGGGGCCCGACCCACGCACACCGCACACCCTGAGCAGGCGGACCTGGGGTCGGCCTCGCCCTGGCCCTCACCTTCTTCCTGCTGAGTCCAGACCGTGGCCTTCGTGAAGCCACCAGGCATGGGCCGTGGTGCATGCTGGGAGCCTGCCGGTGGGGGCAGGGTGGCAACTGGAGGGCTGGACCTCTGGGCTCAGCGTGATAACCGCTTCCTTCCTGGCCCGGATCCCACCGGGTGCTTCACCTAGGCTGCACTCCAGTTGGGCACACTGACTCGGTGACATGGGTGTCACCGACGGTTCAGAGGGCCCAGGCCACTTGTCTAGGCAGCCAGTTCGTGGCCCACCAGGTTTGAACCTGGATCTTTCACACTTTGGAGCCAGATGGACCTCTGCAAGCTCCCCAGAGGGCGTGCGATGTTGCAAACGGTGAGGAATGGACGTAATTCCGGAATCATCCTAAGCTGGTCAGCCCAGACCTGTGTTTATAGGGTTGAATTAACAGAGTCAGGTTGGTAGATACAAGGGTAGACCAAAGGGAACTACCACACCTATCTCCAGCAGAAAAAACCAGGGAATGGTAATTCTCTGAATACTTGGTTAAAATAGCCAATAGTATAAAGGAATAGTAAAAAAGGAGGGGGAGGAGGAACAAGAAGAAGAAGAAGACGAAGAGGAAGGAGGAGGTGGAAGAGGAGGAAATAAAATAAAAAGGAAGAAAAGAGAAAAAATGTATTTGGAGCCAGACAGTCCTGGGTTTAAACTCTGACTCTCAGTGCCCCTGTGGGAAGGTGAAGGCCAACTTCTTAATCACCCTTTGTAAAAGGCGATTTCCTCATCAGTCAAATGAGAACGACCATTTCTCAAGATGTCTTGAAGGTTGAATACCAGCTCTAAAGTATTAAGCATAATACCTGGTAAAATGAAGCTTCAAGAAAATGTCAGCTAATTTTTATTATTAGCATAAGCCAAAAATTAGAAATTATCTGCTGTGTGTTGTTATTATTAATAAGCAACTTAATTATTATGTTTTACTGAATCTCAAGTCTTCATTTGTTTTTTGTGAAATATGAACAGAAAGGCATTAAGAAGCGCGCAGGTGGAGATAAGAAAACTAGGGGTTGGGAGGTAGGTTGGCATGGTGGAAAGGAGGTGTAAGGAAATGGAAACCTCACAGATCTGAAACATGCTGGGGAGAGGCTGGGGAGCTGATACTGGAGAAGATTAAATCAGAAATGAATAAGCAGAGTTCAGATACCCTTGCAAAATACACAGGAGAAAGAACGGGGGGTAATATATATGCGTAGATCAACTGTGATGAGTTAGTCGTGCAACGTGGAAGCTCAGTCTTAAATTACCCCAGGGCCCTTTTCTCTATTTGGATTCTCTTTGGATACTGTCACCATTTCTTTGTTTTTTTCTACACCAGCAGGTCTGTGTAATTCAAGCGCACAGCCAGAGGGACAGGGACAGTGCCAGTGCCGGTTGCACAAGGTTTCAGGGTTCCTCTGCTCCACATATCGCTTCTCCCGGTGGCATGCTGCTGGGTCTGCCAGTCCAGCCCTCCACCGTGGGTATCACCACTGACCTATAATCACTGGAATGACGCACAGTCTCTGGAGGTGGCTCCTTACCATCCTCCACAGCAGACTATTAAGAATCAAGATAAACAGTACTGTTTATTTACTTTTTACAATGCTATTAAAAGAAATGCCTGTCGCGAAATCCTGGCAGCTGCTGTCTACTTGCTAGTCCTGGGAAGTTAAAAGTGCTGTTTTCAATGTTTGCACAGTCCCCATTACAGAGGTGCAGGTCATACTTTCACTCACAGAGACCACAGCTGTGTGATAGTTCCCAAATAGTCCCCTGATTCCATGATTACTTGTGATAAAGCTCAGCTATATAGGAAAGAAGCTGTGGGCAATTAATTTTAGAAATTCATTCCTAGTTCACCACTCATCCTCCCAACGGTGTTATTATCAAATTATTCTTCTTCCCACCCCTGTAATCATCAGATAACTCTGTGCGGATTGAGATGGGGCACATGGAGGCACCCCAGGGAGTGGAGGAGTCGCCTCATGGCAGGGCGCCTGTCTATGCATGCAGGAGGCCTTGAGCTCCGTCCCCTGCAGGACCCCACACACATGCACAAGAAGCTGTATGCTGCAGTGCCAAAGCAGTGCTACAGAAAGAGAAAGGAATGTTGCATCACGACAAAACTTACCTCCTTGTCTGCAGTCCACTGCATCAGAGAAAACTTCTCTCAGCATTGTAAAGAAAAACCACTGTTGATTTCCTGTCATCTTGCTTTGAAATTACTGTTCTTAAGATTTTAGAAATTTTTAAATTCTCTTTAAAATAAAAAAGGAAGATAGTAAAATTAAGAAAGAAGTTTAAAAGACAATTTACAGGAAAACACAAAGCCAAACATTGGATTCTGCTTTATACGAGTAGGCTCTGCTACTCCTTTCGTTTTTACAGAAACACAAAGGAAACCTCCAGTGATCTTGAGATGATTTGGGAGAACAATCCTGTACTTAAAAAACAAAGTCAAATCACAAATTATTAAAAAAAAAAAAAAAAAAAAAACCCAATGTGAGTGTGTTCACTTCCTGGGTCCCCAAAGAGAAATGTGTCTAGCAGGAGCTTTGAAACACTTAAAAAACACAGATGTATCTGCTATCGCGCCTAGAAAGTAGGTTTAAAACTGGACCAGCTTAAATAATGGGGTGGGCCCTTGTCTTCAACCATGGAACCTTTTCCCCCACAAAACATGCTTCATCTTCATGAAAAACTACAGCATCTCACCCATGGGAATGGTGAAACGGCTCCTTGCTGCAGGTTTATCCACGCTTCCTTTTTCTTATTTGGTACTGGGGTTGAATCACTGAATTGTATCTCAGGTTTTTTAAGGGCTAAGTTTCCCAGGCTGGGTTCAAACTTGAGATCTTCCTGCCAAGCCTCTCTTAGTGCTGGAACTATAAGCAGGTGTCATTACTCCTGACTTCCTTTTCAAAATTTATATTAAAAAAATAATACATAAAATAAAATTTAGATTTTTTTTCAATTGTACATTGAAAAATTGTTTCAGCACTCAAAATGTGCTGGGGAGATAGCTTGGGGGTCTAACATCTGCCTGGCAAGTGCAAGCACCCAGGTTCCATCCCTGGTACAGAATGCCTACCGACCACCAAAACCAGGCATGGTGGCATGCCTGTAATCCCAGTGCTGGGGAGGACCACTACAAGTCCGAGTTGCGTAGCAAGACCCTGTACCCAATAAATAAACAAAAGAGCAAAAAAAAAAAAAAAAAAAAAAAAAAACCTAAAGGCTCAACTTCTTTCAGGATTTTTTTCTTGAATTTCTGTAGCACTTTGTCTTATTCTTTTTAATCTTTCTGGTATATCTGTTATTCCATTATTGAACCTTGTGAGCTGATGCTCAAGCTTTACCATTTTTCTATCCTATTTTCCAATTTCTTAGTCACTTTACTGTGTTTTCTAGATGTCTTTCAGTTCACTTTACCCATTTCTACTGACTCTCATCTTTGCCACATTGTTCATTGACAAGAGTCACTTAATTTTTTAACGTAGTGTCTTTCATAATCACTGTGTTGAGATTATTGCTAGGCAACCCTCCTCATTTCATGTCTTGACTTTGGCCTTTCCTCAAGTCCCTGGCTGCCCACTCAAGCTCCATGCATGTGCTGCGGTTTGCACCTGCGAACTTCGTGGTAAGCATCCGGGTTTGGGTGAGTAACTGGGTGAGCAGGAGGCTCGCTAGCATTAGCATCTTCAGACCTTTCCCCATGGGACTGAGGACCCAGAAGTCTCTTCTAGGTTCCTTCCTCAAATCAGAAGAGTTCTACAAGCAGAGGCAGGGGAAGGAAACAGATTTCAGCATTCAGGAGGTGAATATCTGATTTTCCTTATGTTCAGTGAATTTTTTCTAACCTCAGCTGCATGCCTCCCTACAGGGCTGCAAAGATCCTTGGCTTTATCTCAGAAATGGCTGTCTGCAGTTTGCCAGGCCTGGGGAAAGGTGGTAGTTTGGCTAAGTGCAATGAGTCTCAGGAGCTGCAGGTTAACACTCTCTGGGAAAGGCATTTCTCCAGGTGCCTTTTGGCACGGCATGGTTCTCGATACTGCAACCTCCCAAGCCCTCAGGGGACGCCACCTGGTCCATCAGGCCACTTCTCAGCTTTCCTCACACTAGATTAAGAAGGTGGCGCTCCTAGGTCTGCAAATCAACGATCACCTACCTATCTCTGCACTTTGAACACTGTTTCCTCCTTTCCTGTGTCCTTGTATGCTCTTGACTTTGGCCCCTTTACTGTTGCAGTGGCGGCATCTGGAGGGGGAAGAAGTCAGACACAGCATTCAGCTGGCTTCCCCTTTCCACCCCCATTGCCCCTGTTCCCGGGGGCTTCTGTAACCAACTCTTGCCAAGTCCTTCTTCTTGCCTGTCTGGTCCCTATATTGTGACACAAGTTACTCTGTTACCAGCCCTCTGCTGCCTGTAGAACAGAATTACTTAGCAAGGCATAATTGGACGTTGGAACACTTCACTGTGACTTATTGTGTCACTCACCACCCATTCCCAACGCTGCACCAGTTTTTATAGTGCCTATCACTGCCTGGAAATAAATCATCCAAAAAGATGCCGAAAGCAGGTCGCCCACATCCACTGAGTCAGCCCTGCTACTTTACCAGTTAGGTGATCCTGGGCAGGTTGCTCAGTCTCCTTATGAGTACAACAGGGTTTGTAACATTACTGTGAGAATTTGCAAAGCACTTGAAAACACTGGCTGGGACCTAGGATGTGCAATGTAAATATTAATTAGAATTCCCAGCATAGCTGTCCACCACAGGAGTTTATCAAGCTCTGGGAGAATCTCTTCTCAGTTATTCAACATTGTATTGTGATATGACAGTGGCTAGCTGCTAGAGACAACGTAAAGAGAACCCGGCAAGCAGGGAGGCTGTTGATTAAAATATGATGTGATGAATGCCACACTCCATGAAAGGGCAAAGTGAGGAGAGCACACAGGGCACGTAAAATCTAATGGTCCTCAATGAATTGGGGCTTCCCAGGCCTAACACTACATTGGGCTTGCTGGAAGCATATGTAAGGGTGACAGGCTGTGCTTCTCAGAGCCATGGGCAGGTGGAGCGCCCCAGGTGGGGCTGCAAAAGCATGGCAGAACCACTGTCCAGGCCCTGCATAACCCGCCCAAGTCTACACATACTTCTTGACCAGTCTCACACTAGCACCCTGGGTGTGCCATGGACAATTGTGAGATGTTATGGGCAATCTGTTACTAGTAGCCAAGATGTGGATGTTTGCATTTTAAAAATAAGTTAGAAAACACTGTAGAACTAAACAATGTAGAACAAAGAAGCCATAAACAACAAAAAAACCCACATATACTAGGAGATGATTCTGTTCCTATAAAAGGCAGTCCCTGCCTTGTAAAGGTAACTACACTGTCTCAATGCAAGATATAGTGACCTTTAGGGGTAGTGACTGGAAGGAGACCCAAGGGGACTTCTGGGGGCCACAGTGCTCTTTTCTGACCTAGGAGCTGGGCCAACGAGTCTGTGGTATCTGGAGGATCAGGAAGCCCTCGATACCTCCAGCAGACCCTCCCGTCCGTGTCCCTTATTCTTCACGTCACAGTACATGGAGCGGGTTTGGGACATTTTTGTGATCTCTTACTTTCATTGGGTGTCCACTGTTTAATCACTGGCCAGTTGTTACTGGTTATTAGATTTAATCTGAAAACACTTCCTGGATGTTCTCCAGGGCCAGACAGGCAACCAGACTGCCTGGTGGTCTTCAGCACCAGCGGCGCTTGGTGTGTGTGCGTGTGTGCCACCAACTGATTTGCTCTCCAGACTCGGTTGTACATGTTGAAATTCTGAAATACCAGCACGAGCACACCTATCAGTTTTGCTCACATTTTACCTAAAATGAAGGATTGATGGATTATTTATCTTCTGATGGTCAAAAAATCTGCATGAATTATAATGCATTCAACAATATGGACCCTGAAATTCTATATTTTCATGTTTTAATTTTTTCTTCTCCTTAAAAAAATATGAACTCTTAGGAACCCATGGTCTATTTCAAAATGTTATTTTGAAATTATAAATAAATTATTATTAAAAATAATTTATCCAGCTGCAAATAAAAGATATGAGGAATAACATCTTTTACTTTAGACTGTGTTCCCTGTCCTTGGCTATGATTCTTTTACATATTCTGACAGACATGTTTTATTTTTTTAATTAATTTTTGTGGCCAGCTCCACCCACCATGGGGACAGAGCTGGTGTGGCCTGTGGTGCTGGGGATCCAACTGCAGACCCTGTTCTTGCCTAAGCTTGCCTAAGCAGGCGCTCTAGACTGCAGAGCTGTCTTACCAGCCCCAAACATGTTTCAGATGTAGTCAGCCTTCTGGACTGAGCATGGAGAGACTTTTTGGTTTCGGTCATTATTTCCTAAACCATACAGCTGTAACAACAATTCACACTCACACATTTATACTGTATTTGGTATAAGTGATGTAGGAGGTGTAGGCTGCAGGCAAATTGCGCCACTTTGTATGAGGGATTTGCACACCTGAGATGGGCCTGGGTGTGGGAAGGCCTTGGGACCAGCTCCTTGGGGCTAGCAAAGGATGATGTAGGAACGTGGATCGCCCCTGCCCCACTACTTTTCTTAATGAATAACAGCTCAGTACATTTCTGTTCGTGTGTCTTGATTGGAGATGTCTTACATCTACAAATATGGATCTAGCTATTTCTTGAGCCCAGGTTGGGCTCAAACTTGAGATTTTCCTGCCTCAGCTTCCCAGCGTGCAAGATTATAGGTGTGTACCATCATGTGTGGCTAACGCCAACTGTTTTGGTCATGATACATGACCAAAAATCAAACCAAATATGTTATGTCTAGTAGGATTTGTCTTCCTTTTATTTCTCTATGAGGGTCACTTGCAAAATATTTTAATGACATTTTAGATTAATGACAGACTCATCAGCACAATATAGTTGCTACTTATACTATACAAATCTGATAAACATGAAAACTGGAGCCACCAATTTCAAGAAGAGTAGTAATTATTCATATCACAACTACATTTGTCTTTGAGAAAGGTCTTGCTATGCTTCCTATGGTAGCCTCAAATTCATCATCCTCCTGCCTCAGCTGCCAAAGTAGCTATAATTACAGGCCTAGATTTTCACAGAAAGTTTAAATAAGAATCATATGCAAAAGCTGGAGGTGCCACAACACCTGACCTCAAAACATGCACAAAACTACAGTAATCAAAACAGTAAGATACTCTCATACAGCCCAGCACATAAGCCAGCGGAACTGAGTAACAGACCCAGAAAGTTACCTACATATTTACAGTCAACTGATTACTGGCAAGAGCATCATGGATAGGGGCTGGCGAGATAGCTCAGTGGTCCACAGCCACTGCTCAGGCAAGGTTTGATCCCTGGCACCACCTACCATGCAAGCTCCCCCTCAAGGTGGGCTGAGCTGGTGTTCCCCCCACCCAAAAAAAAGCATCAAGGATAGTTATTTGGGAAACAACAATCTCTGCAGAAATGGTACTGGGAAACTGGATATATATATATTAGATAAATGAAATTAAATCCCTCTTAATATATAAAAACCAATACAAAATGGATGAAAGACCTAAATGTAAGACCTGAAATGACACAACTATAATAAGTAAACATAGGAAAAACATTACAAGACATTGGCATTGGCAAAAATAATTTGGTTAAGACCTCAAAAGAGGGGCTGGAGAAGTGGCTCAGTGGTGTAAGCATCTGCCTGGCAAGTGCAAGGTCCTCAGTTTGATCCCCAGTACTACATGCCACGCTGGCCCCCAGGACCAGCCACAGTGGCACAGCCCTGTGATCACAGGCTGGGGAAGTTGAGACAGGAGAATCACTACGAGTCGAAGCTGTGTAGCGAGACCCTGTGCAAAGTGAATAAATAAATGATTTCAAAAAGAAAAACACCCCCAAAGAAGTAACAAAAGCAAAATTAGGCAAATGGAATTGTATCAAACCAAGAAGCTTCTGCATAGCAAAAGACCAACCAACAGAATGAGGTGAGTTACAGACATATAATTATAGACTATATATCTGGCAAGAGATTAATATTTAGAATACATGAGAAACTCAAATGCCAAAACAATAAACCTGCTAAAAAATAGTCAAAGGACAGCTATATTTAAAAAAAAAAGTTCAACAGTACTAATTGTGACAAGCCATGTGAGGTAACAGGCTATTCTCCTTAGGATGGATATGACCAAAAAGACAAAACTAATTAAAAGGTTGGAGGCAATGTGGAGAGAGAACTCAGACCCTGTGGGCAGGAATGTTGTTACAGAACATAATAGGGAGGTTTCTCCAAAAACTGTCAACAGAACTCCTGTGTGACCGAGCAACCCGAGGACTGGACAGACATCCAAAGGAAATGACATCTGCAGCAAAAAGGTGTCTGCACGTCCAGGTTTATTTGCAGCATCACACAGAACAGTGAAGATACAGAATCAACCAAGACATCCATGGATGGAAAAACGCCTAAAGGAAATGCGGTACTGTATATACATAACGGAATACTGTCCCATTAAAAGTAAGAAAATTCTGTCACTGTAACACTGAGATAACATGGGAGGAATCAGAGGGCAGTATTACATGAGGTGAGCCAGGCATAGAGACATAAATGCTTATTTATTCTCAAAACCTTGTGGAAGCTAAAAACGTTGCACACACACAGTAAAATCCAGGGAAGGAGGAGAAAGGGAGGGGCAGGTTGGATAAGAGGTAACCAAATACATTTAAGTACAGAATTAGTTCTAGTGTTGCACAGCATAGCAGTGCAACTATATTCTACAACAACATATATATTTTTAGTTCAGCAAGAGTTTGAAGGTTCCTTACACAATGAATTGATACTATTCGATGATTTGGAAATGTTGATTACTCTGATTATTTTTTTATGCATTTAGTGTAGAGTATACAGGATCTCACTACATAGATCAGACTCCTAGTAATTCTGATTTCAGTCTCTCAAGTGTGGGGGTGACAGGTGTGTGCCCCCACACCCAGGTACATTCACCATCTCAGTGTGCCCTGGGGGCTGGACTGGCATGTCACACTGGGGATTGAACCCTGGACCCTCAGGCACTTTAATTTGCCATCTGGTGGGCCCTGGTTTGGTTATTAAACATTATATAATGTATCAAATTGTAATGTTATACCCCATGAAATACAAATATTATATGCTGGATAACTGGTTTTCTAAAAGTTATGTTCATACAGTAGACCACGTATACAGGACAAATTACCTCTAATTTTTTTCTCACTTAATATTTTACATGTAAAAAATTCAGAGAAATAATAACTACACTCTTTTTCCAAAATTCATGTCGACGAGAGCCTGTGAATTAGATCTTATTTGAAAATGAGGTCTTTGGAAAATATGATCAAGTTAACATGCAGTCAGAGTAGCTTAGGGGGCCCGGGTGCCATGATGGAAAGTGGACACAGACACACCCACCAGGAGAGCGGCACGAGAGGTGCAGGGTGGGGCAGTGCTGCTACAGGTAAGTGACACACAACACTCAGCAGGGAAGGACCCTTCTCTGTGGCCCTGAGGAAAAGCACGGCCTGCATTTCTAGCCCCCAGAACCACGAGAGAATAAATTTCAGTTTCGAGCAGTTATGGATGTGATCATTCGGTATGGCAGCCCTCAGGAACTGATACGATAACCATTTTACATTCTGATACTCTCGTTTCTCTTCAGCTTGTCTCCATCTTTCACCTTTTAAGTTTTGTGTGCTTTTGAACCACCATGGTCTGCAAGCGATACACCAAGTGACGTGCCACTCAAGGTCTCCTTCACAGGCACTACGCTGCTTGCCACATCCAAAGCAAAAGACAGACCTGCGCAGAGAACGCTTGGGCAGTGCTTTTCTTTCCACACTATTATGTCATTAACACACAATTCACCTTAAGGAAAAACTCCTGGAAATAAAACACCTCACCTTATGAAAGGCTAACACTTTCATTATACATTGCCTCTACGCGTTTTAACAACTTCAGAAGGGCAGCTGGGTTATACGGAAAGAGATTTCTCTTCTGCAAACGGTAAACGGCACCTTGTAGGTCTTTAAAGCATTTGACTATGCTGTGGAACACTCCTACTTCAGAGAGAGCATTGTTTGGGGCCACGTCGCAGTCCATAGAAAAGGGAACAGGAGAGTCTTTTGGAACAAGATGGCTTGAATGGGGCTCTGAGCTATGTTCTTTTTTATCCCTGCTTGTCCCAGCTGGGTCTTGAATTTTCTCGCTTGCTTGTTGGTGGAGAAATGTCTCTTGGCTGCTGGCTGAACGCTGGTCCGTGGGTTCTGCTTCAGAATCGTCAGAACTGTCATAATCTACCAGACTTCGAGAGGCCTGAGGAGAAGTCAGAGGCTGATCCCTTGAGGTGTGGGTATCTCTGGACATCACGAGGGGTTGAGAAGAGTCAACAGAAGCCCCAGGAGCGCAGGGGTGAGCACACATGTGACTACCAGTGGCAGTCATGCAGGGAGGTGGTATGTGGTGGCCATTGCTGTCTTGGACAAGCGAGGGGACACAGCCACAGACACTTAGGGCACACGGAGACAGGGCTGCATCAAAGCCTTTGCAAACGGTGCAAAAATCCTCCCAGTCTTTTTGTAGTAACTTTAAATATCTAACAAAATATTCAAGAAAACAAGTCTCTGATGAAATCAAAAAGTCAAGAAGCACTGTAGAATCAAATCCTATATTTTTTAAGAGGAATATGAAAATGCAGTGAGGATTATAGCCATTTTCATGCGTGTGGTGGATCCACATTTCTTTCTCTTGGGTCACACTTTTAGTAGCTTCGAATTCTCTAAAATGAAGACAACAGAGAACCCAGATCAGTGACTTTTTGCAAACATAACAGGTTTTTTTTTTTTTGGTCTTTTTGAGACAGGGTCTCGCTATGCAGTTCAGGATGGTCTTGAGTTCACTTTTGTAGCCCATTAGTGTGGTCTCGAACTCACACCAATCCTCCTGCTTTAGCCTCCCAAGTGCTGGGACTACACGTGTGCACCACCACGCTCCGCATAAACATAACAGTTTTAACAAACCACAAATTTACCTATCACATTACTTTTTAATCTATGCACTACTTTAAAAAAAATTAAAACCATTCCATTCCCTACAACTCTAAATAAATTTAACTCAAAATAAGTGCACTGACTCTGGCAGTTGTAATTTTTGTCCATCCAACGTGAGTCCTCTATTGTCCTTTCCTGACATCAGAACCCCTCATTTTCAGGGTCAGCCAACTACTTGGCGAGGGGTAGGGGACTGGAGCCTACATCTTCTTCCTCGACCCATCAATGGAGCTCGGCAGGTGAGGTAGACTGACCAATCAGTGCCACACAGTCCTGGCCATGACTGGTTCTAACAAGAGCCCAGGACCCAAATGGGCTCATCACATCTCCCCTGAAACTTCTATTGACATCATGAAAGACTGTAACTGCAAGACTCATGTAAGCCTGGGATTATTGGTGGCCATACCTGAGAATAGATTCAGAGTCGTGAAATAGCATAAAAGAGAAACAGTTGATGGCATGACTTGACTCCCTCCCTGTATATAGTTATACCTGATGCCAGCTTGATCCCTTAGAGCCCCCACTCACCAGTCAGCATTTTCTTTTTTCTGCTTAAACTAGTTTCCATCATATACAGGCAAAAAAACTTCCCCAATACATTTTTAAAAATAAGCATAAATGCTGCAAGCATACACCTCTCTGGACACTCAGAGTCAAAGATAAGAAAGTGAGAAATTCCCACAGAAACCAAATGAATTGGGAAGCTCCCTCTTCTCAAGGGCATAAGAAGTCAACGGAGCGCGATGAAGACACTGACGCAGGCGCGTGCATTTTCGGGCTCAAGTTCTACCTTACTGCTTTCAAGCCTAATTTAAATCACACGTAGGAGTTTTGTGTTCTTGATTGGAACTTTTCAAATGGGCCTGAAGCACTCACAGTGCTTAGGAGCGGCCTCACGCAGGAAGCGCCAACAAGGCATGCCACACCGCCACTCATTAGCAAGTGATCCCTTCTCCCGGGCCAAGTGAGAAATGGAAACAAAGCAAATACTGCAGGGTTTTAATAGAGCAAAGCAGGAACAGTGGAGAAGGTCATTAGTTATTAGCTTTGTAAGCAATTATAGATATTTGCTACACAAAGATATTGCTGCACATACAGCTATTTTAAGCAGAAACAAAGCCCATGCACACGCACGTGCACGCGCACACACACACACACACACACACACACACACACATATCACCAGTCACATAACTTCATAGCTCATTTCAGACAAATGCCTTAAGAAAGTATTAGCTCAAAGGTGGTTATGTAATACAGGGGAAATCTGGAACTGCTCCTTTGATTATTTGTTAGTTTGTATTCATTTTCACAAAGGCAAAAATCAACTTACAGAAGCTTGCCAGAGAAAAGCAAGTCTTGGAGGTGAAAATGGTCTGAAACATCAGCTGAGATTCAGAAACGCATGCTCGCTTATCCCTGGTCACACGGGTGAGACAGGAGGAGGCTCCACAGGAACGCGAGGTGCCAGATCCTAATCTGCCCCTATTATCCCTACCGTGCCAGGGAGCCAAACACTCACAATCACAGAGGTGCAATCTTGTTTCTAAGTGAGGTTGGGTTAGAGAGAGGAGCTGGGATTTATGGGCAAACTGCAAGGCTTCCCCACAGTGACGGGAGGTCCGTGACAGGCCTGTGACAGGTCCATGACAGGCCTGGCCCATTTTCTGCACTGTTTCCCATGTTTCTGGCTTGCAGGAAGCTCAACAGTGACTTCAAATACACTAACCTGACCACCTTCAGGTAGATGTTCAGCAACGCGCTCGCAGCCTCTAGCAGGTCGTCGTCTTGCTCTATGAAGACGCCAGACAGCCATTCACACGGGTTGTGCAGTGGCCCCGAGGGCTGAAGGTGCGGCTTTAAGAAGGTCAGTAACTCAGACATGAACTTCTGCAGGTCACCTTCAAAAAATGCAAATTTCAAAGTGTCTTAGACAGCACTCATGCATGTTAATATCTCAAGTGTCTACACTGCCTAGAGTAGATGAATACAACTCATGCCTTCAAAAAGTCCTGGCGTTGGGGATGATCTCTAGTTTGCAAATGAAGAAACTGAGGCTCAGGAAAAGTGACCGAATGACGATGGTTCATTTAAAATGTACTGATCGTGTCTTTCTTAGAGCTGCCGAGTAACTACTTATAGTAAAGTCTGAGAAACAAGTGTCACTAGGGCTCTTGCCGAAAGCATTATCAATAACTGAACCACAACCGGAGGTCTGTTCACTGGCTACCACTATTACCGAAGACAAAAATGACACCAAACCAAAAACAAGTTTTGCTTTTAAAACAACAGAAGAGTATTTCTGTGAAAGCAAAAATATTTATTAAAAGACAACACTACTGTTAAGCAAAAAAAAAAAAAAAAAAAAAAAAAAGCAAAAGATTCTAGGGCACTTTGACTGTAAATTAAAACTCTAAATTATATAACAGATGCCACCTAGTGTTGTAAGTTATACTTGCACAGAACAAGTAATAAGTAGTTATTAAAAACTCATTGATATCCAAAACAGCTCGGGAAGCTGCTTGTTACACTTTAGTTTCCATGGCAAGTGTGTGCTGCCTGCCTGAGACTTCACCATTCATCTCTGCAGCAGGAGCAGGTCTCCTCCTCAGTACCAATACTGAAAAAAATCACAATTTTAAGGCAGTCTCTGAACTTCTGAAAACGCAATATGTATCTTCTTATACATCTAACTCAGCTTACAGTTATCAATAACCTACATAAGTAGGTACACTAATAAAATGGAAAAGTAGATAAAACACTACAAACACTTGAATATAAATTAGCTTCTAGCCCTCTGAGACGGCACAACGGTGACTTATTTTTAAACCTAAGTCATTCACTGTGCTATCTACCTTCAAAGTGGCCCACAGAAGGCTGCTGATGTTTGTAACAGTTTCAGTTTTCTCTCTTCATTGTGGGAAATTTTTAATAAATTATAACCAGGAGAGTATACAACTTGAGCTAGCAGAAATTATATTAGTTTCACAATTTGATAATTAGGAATATATTAGCTTGCATAATAAACTTTGGAGAATTACCTTTCATCTCGTTTACAGAGAAGTAATCTCGAAACTTGATTTCTAAGGACTTCACTGTAACTAAGCTTGCCGCTCGAAGGAAAACATGGTCTGGCCCGGCAAGGTCTCCGCACCCAGGCTGAACCGCATTCCCTCCAAAGCAAGCCCGTTTCCCAGGAGCAGACCATGTCTTCAACAGACCCAGACTCACAGTTTGCAAAACAGTGTTAGCTAAAGCCAGCATGTCCCCATCTAAATGGTGGTCTGATGCCGCCAAAGTGAGCGTGGAGGCGTGGCGCAGGTCTTCGCCCACTGTACCCAACAGGCACTTTTTGATAAATATGATCAACTTCCTTCTGACAAAAGCTTGAATCGGCCAGGTGAGAGTGTCTAGCACACAGGATGGTTTCAAAAATAACATCCTCTGGCTCCTGAAATGTAATTTCAGGTAAATTCTGGAGGCTATGAGAAGTTCGAGTAAGTCCAAGAAACTTACTAAGCTGTTTACTATCTTAGAAGGATCCCAGTGGTTTTCAAATTGCTGGGAAAATATGGAATCGTAGAATACTTCAAAAGTAGTGTCAAAAGTAGCCAGGAATTGCTTTAGAATTTCTGTAATAGTAAGAATAGTAATCATAAGCAACAGAAAAATTAAAGGCTTCTTCAAGTACAATCACAATTCAATTTTTATACCTGGAATGTTTACCCCTAACAAGAGCAAATGATACACAGATAAAAAACTAATAACTATGGTTAACATTCATTTTACAAACATAAATAATATCGGACCACGCATGACCTATATAACAATGAAAAGCTTTAATTTTTCCATATAATTTTTTCTTCTAAAGTTAAAATGGGGCTGGAAAAACTGGCTTTCCACATGCCATATACTAAAATTAGACCCATGTTTATTGCCATGAACTAAATTAAACTAGAAATAGATGGAAGATCTAAATAGTAAAACAGAAACACTGGATCTACTGGAAGAAAGAATAAGTAAAACTTCTGAAGACACAGGTGTAGGCAAAGACTTCATGAATAAGATTCCAGCCTCACGGCAAATAATGGAAAGCATCAACAACTGGGATCTCATCTTTTCAAAAAAACTTGCATAGCAAAGAAGTACCCAACAGACGAAAAATACAACCCACAGAGTGAGAAAATTTTAGCAAGCTGTTCCTCAGAAAAAAGACCAATATCTAGAACATATAAAGAACTGAAAAAGATTAGACCCCTCAAACTTAAAGACCAAATCCAAAAATGAGTACCCGACATGAATAGATACTTCTCAGATAAAGAAATATAAACAGCATATAAATACATGGAAAATGCTCAACATCACCAGCACTGAGATTCCCTATCACTCCAGAAAGAACAGCTGTCATCAAGAAATCAACCAGTACCAAAGGCTGGTGGAGCTGCTGGATAAACGAACCCTTCTCCACGCTTTCTTGGTGGGAGTGCTGACTGGTGCAACCACTGTGGCAATCAGTGAGGAGACTCCTCAAAAATCTAGGATTAGAGATCTCGTTTGATCCAACTGTCCCCCTTCTTGGTATCTTCCCTAAAGCATGAAAAGCATCACACCACAGTGACAAATGTGCACCTGTGCTGAGAGCAGCACAGTTTGTCACAACTAAATCTTGGAAACAGCCCAAGTGCCAATCAACTGATGAGTCAACAAAAAAGATGGCTTTTTAAAAAAATACATACGTTATCCAATGGAGTGCTATTAGGAAACCATATCAAGTGAAATAAATCACACAAATGTGCAAGTATTGCACTGTTTCTCTGTTGAGAAACTGAAAACATAAATCAAAACTGAAACATATAATAGATATTGTGAAATAGGAAACATTGTTCAAAGGGAAAGGGTAACTAGGGAGGCAGGAGAAGTAAAGGAAGGATGGGAAAAGAAAGATAACTAGAAGCAAAGCCTTGTAAATAAGATGGGGCAGAGGAGTTGAAGGAAGGGGAATAGAATGAGAAAAAAGGGAATTCAGATGTATCATGGATGGGTACAAATGCCCCATGACGAACGTGATCGTTATGTATATCTTAAGTTATACCAATAAACTTAATAATAAAAAAAATTATCTTCTTTTAAAAAATACAGGTGGAGATTCTTTAGTTTTAAATTTTTCAAGAGAAATTAAGGGGCTGAGGAGATAACTCGGCAGTCTAAGTGTCTGCCTGACAAGCACAAGGACCCATGCTGGATCCCCAGTACCACGTGCTGTGCCAGCCACCGAATCCAGACACGGTGGTGCGCACCTGTAATCCCAGCACTGGGGAAGCTGAGACAGCAAGATCACTACAGGTCTGAGCTGTGTGCGAGACTCTGTTACAAATTAATTAATTACTTAATTTCAAAAAAATTTTAAAATGTACATTTCATGTTTCGTCATATATAATGTGTTGGGATGAAGGTCATAGTCACTTAAGGGGCAATGTGGGCACACCTGTTTTTTCTGAACAAGTGTCTTTAAAGATTTCCTTCATTACAGCTGCAAGGATCCAGAGGCAATGTACTACTTCATTATTCTCAGAGTATTCAGAAAAATTGTCTTGGCAAAAAACAATCCAGGAACTGCTTAGTGGTATCTATAAATAAGAAAATAAAGAAGGTAGTAAAAAAGAATTAAGATGTTTTCTACATCTGTGCCAGTGCCCCACACTGAACACAACTGTTATATCCTGTAAGCATGTACTACTAAAAAAACCCACAAAAAACAGTAGTTCCTTAGCATTATAAATTATCTATTATACACATTACAATGCACAACACGTTATCTGTCTAACTGAAAAAAGCATGATAAAATTTGGTCAAATAAGAAGGAACAGAAATATTCTAATATTCTTTAAATCAAGAAATTCAATATGCTATAAAAATATCAAAAGGAAACATGAAAATACTAGCAGTGTTATTTATAAATTGTATAATGAAATACACAATTTTATTTTTTTATACTTTGCTCCATTTCCCAAACACACCACCCTATAAATATACCACGTTAAGTTCAGAAAAATGTTAAGTCAGCAGATGCTCCGATTTGCTTATTAATTTGTTCAGAGGTTAAGAGAATAACCTTATTTGGAGTACGTTTGTATTGATTTTTGTTGTGCTGACGACCATTTGTAGATGTGATTCATGTCAAACCTGTGAGGATGGCCTTGATGTCAAGTAGCTCCTCCTAACTCTCGGGAGGGAGGGTGCACTACTGACTTGAGAGCAGAAACGGAGCAGTGGCTGCAATCGAGCTCTTGGGCTAAAAGTCTGATTATGATGATCTACAATATATTTAAGACTCTTAATTCCTGACACTAGCAACCATCGTGTTACTTCATTCTTACGGTTGTGGATTTATACATTACTGTGTGAACATTTATATTTTGTTAATACCAATACAGGTGCTCCTTGCTTAATGACCCGTCTGACAACTGTCCTGACTTACGACCCATCCTTTGTACAGTTCTGTGCATCTTGTTTATAAAGCCTCAATGTCCTTTCTTATCCAATACATCTTTTAAATTACAGTACTATAGTTTTTGTTGACTGTACTGTGCACTGTATTACTGTAGGTTTGTGTTAGTACACATTACAGTACTACTCTTAAGAGTTATGCAAAGAGAAGCAAAGTCATAACACTGTAGTTTCCTTTGACTTTTTTTTGTTTTGCATATTGTCATGTACATAACGTATTATTTGCAATTCTTCATTTAGCAACCCACTCAACTAATGAGCTGGTTGCATAGCCGCATGATTATAACCTGATCATTAAAGGAGGAACGTCTCTATCTAAAGGAACAAAATCAAACATCAAAGAGTAACTTTGAAAATAACAGAAGAGAAATAGCAACACGTGTGATTCCTTATCTTACCTTTTCTTTCAACTGGAAATACAGAAGCAACGCCAGGCACTTGGCAGCCATATGAGACAACAACTTATCTGCATTTTGGACCATGCAAAGCTATAGAAACACAAACACACTGAATCACTATGGTTGAATGTTTTAGAACTCTTCTACTACATCTCTAAATCTTAGAAAAGAGAAATGCATTACCAACTGAGAATCAACCTCATTCGACTGTAAAAGAATTTTAGTTATGTCACAGTATTTCTCCTTTGCATGTGTCTCGGTTTCCGCGGACAGTGTCTTCGATATCATCACATGGAGCACAGTTAACTGAAGGAGCTTTGTCTCTCCGACACTGCTTGTCTGCGAGTTTCTCTTCACACAGATACCTGCCCCAGGAATGGCAGTCGCCATGACAGGGGACGGCTGAAGCACACTCTGCATCCCATTCGTGTCTGGCCATTCCAAGGGAGGGGTTGTATCGAACTCTTGATCTGAGAGTGCTGGGTTGAGGTAGAAGGCGTAATTGTGGCTGTCGCTCTCAAGTATGGCTCCCAGAAGTATCTTCTTATATAACTGCTCTAACACGTTACAGAAAGCATTCATTTTAATTTCCAAAACGTATCTTGGAAGGAGGCTGACAACTCCAAGTCATAAATACTGTTACTTTAGAGATGTGACAAATCTCTAACGTTTCTTCAGGAAAGCCTAAAACAGGAAAAATAGTTTTTAAAATTATAAACAGGATGCATATAAGAGAAATACAATGGTTCTCACTTAGTCACTGTCTCAGGTGAAACTTAACCTGATTATTGCTGAATTTCTAAAATGGAAAATGGGAGTAAGAACATTAAGACCATCATTATGAAATGATGCTTTCTGCACAGAGTTAAGAGCATAAAATTATTTTAATTTTAGTATAGCAGAAACAGCAGCATTCCTCCAAGGCTTTTCAGTGGTGAGCTGGGATTTCTCAACCTCCTTTGGAAGCAGATAATTATTTATTTATTTGTTTGTTTATTTATTTATTTATTTATTTTGGTACCGGGGATGCCCTTGCCAGGCATGTGCTTACGCTCCTGAGCTATCTCCCCTGTCCCTGGTTACTTTTCAGTGGAGAGACATTAAACAACGTTATGGACCTCTTCCCTCTCTGCGTCAAAGCACTCTGCCTCACACATCAAATTCTGGCAACCAAAAATGCCCGCTGACTTTGTCAAATGTCCCACATGGAAAAAACTGTTCCAGTTCAGGGCCAATGGGCAACTCAAATTCACTAATCTTTACCTCCAATATTAAGAAAATCTGAAGTGAGATTGCTGTACGGTGTAATATATAATTAATGGCTATTGCTAATAAAGTGCTAACTGACAATTACATTATATTAGAACACTCAGTTATCACCTGAGTGACACAATTTTGAAATACTATCCTAAGACAAAATGTGAAGTAAAAACTAGTCATACTTATACAATCTGACTGTCCTACACTCCTTTGATGTGATGCGGGAGGTGGAATATTTAGGGCTAGACAGGCCTTTTAAAGCAGAGAATATAGGAACTGCACCAGTGAGCTGTTATAGTAAGTACTTGGTTACAATAAAGACTTTGGTATAAATACGTGATTACTGACTATTGTTTGAGTAGAAAACTAGGGCTTTTGAGAATGAGCTGGTGCTAAGGGGGTTCTGCTCCTATCCTTGCCTTTGTACTATTTCATACCTTTTAATTAGATGACTGATAGCAGTGCACATAATTTACCGTACAGACGTACACATAACTGCGTGACACAGGGGAGAACACCCTGCTCCAGTGGGAAAAGCCAGTTTGACTTCCTTTTGCAAATGCTGTTCTATTCCTTTACTCCACATAAATTCTTAGGTTTCTTAAAACAACATTTCTGATATGTGTTCATTGTTTATGGGTCCTGACTTTGTCCTCTTAAAATCTTGCCTTTAACAACATCCACAGCCATCCCCTTTCGCCCAGGACCAGGTGTAAATACTCCACTAATCTCCAACCTCCTAACCGCATCCACAGGGCCTCACTTTGCCTATGGGGAGCACTAGCCTCGCCTCGGTCTTGGAGGCTTTTTCCTCCTACTTAGCTTCTAAGAATTCTAATTGCTGATCATCCACCAGGCCAAGATACCCTGGGTTAGTCCTCACTGCCAAAATAAATACGAAGAAAACGGTAAACTTCAGGTTTAAGAACAAAGCTTTTGCAAATCTTTTCTGAATTCTATTTTCAAGCTGAAGTGTGCACCCCCAAGATGATTTTTAATTTTTTTTTTTTTTTTTTTTTTTTTTATGTACAGGGTCTACAGGGTCTCACCACACACATCAGACTCATAGTGATGCTCCTGTTTTCCGCCTCTCTAGTGCTGGCATTACAGGTGCACACCCCTGTGCCCAGTCGCAATGGCTGCCTCAGCGCATCCCAGGGGTGGGGCCGGCACAGCACGGCACACTAGGGATTGAACATCGGTCACTGCATCTGCCTAAGCAGGTGCTTTAGTCTGCTGAGCGATCTAGTCAGCCCTCCAACATGACTTATTGACACAGATAATTATAAACTTTGCTCTAAATGTTAAATTTTTCTTCACCCTCAGAGAGGAGCAGTAGTTAAGAAGCGCCACACCCTTCGTACTGTAAGAAAGACCCACCTCCCATCCATGTCCTCTACAACCCTGTCTGCCCTTCCTCCTTCGGAGATTTCCCATTAGGGAACATTCTCCTTATTACAGTAACCTAAATAAAATCTACTTAAGTGTCTGGTGTGTTCCGCCAGTCACTAGGAACTGGAGGGGAAGAAAAGGAGAAGGCTGAGCAAAAAGAATTAAAATGAGTTAAATAACATTCTTGATACACACTCCTTTTTTATGGGTCACATAAATATGCCAACTCCCTAAGAGGAATGGAAGCACTATGTCCTGCAAACATACAAATAAAACTTTTAAAAATTATCTTTCACATTCTACTTCAAAGCCTAATTGCATTGTACTTAGTTTTCTTTCTGCTTCAGTTATCACAGTAACATTTCTTCTCAACAAAGAGAAAGGTTACTGTTATGGTTTATGTCTAGTTGTCCCCCCAAAGCCTCATGCAATCATGGGGCGGGGACTTCTAGAGTTTGAGACATGAGTCATGATCCAATAGGATTATGTGTTATAATTGGTTCCTCCCTGGAGCATGATCTGGGCCTGCCTAGGATATGATTGGCTCCTCCCTAGAGCGGGATCAAGGGCCCATCCAGGGGTAT